>JASAND010028773.1:0-30379 GCA_030248195.1 Trissonchulus latispiculum
TCTGAAATTCATGTGATTGAGATTGGTACCCAAACTGGTTTTCTTTTATAACGTGTTTTTATTCAGCCGCTAGGCGGCGCTGTCCCAGTAGCAAAACTAGATAGGAACCTTTCTCCAATCAAAACTTTCCAGGCCTCTTTCAGAAATCAATACTCGTCTCTGATTGGTTACTTAGGTGGGTGGTCTGATGCAACATTGAAAAGTAGTCAGTCTTCAAGTTTTCTTTCATGGTGAGTAGTCGGTTTTAGAGCTAGCCCTATATATACGTATTCACACGTTATCACCTCCCCTGAGTAGTGTTTAATTATATCTGCCCCTGTGTCGCTAGGATCCCTGGTGTTCTTGTCTATGCATACTGTTTTCTTTCTGTATTCTCCTGATTTCCCCCTCTATTATATTTAACCGTCCCCTGGTTTAGGTCGTTCCGGCCAAACCTTCCCATACCTGTATTATTTATGTGCTTCTGATGTTGCGGGAAATTTATGGTCATTTCTAATTCTCTCTTGCTTCTAACTGGGTAAATTAGTAAGTATCAAGCGTTTATCCTAAGTATTTGTGTGATAATTTGTGTTGATAATTTCTTTTGTAGTTCTGTGAAAGTAACTTGGACATTTTGTGAAAATATTTTAGTTAGGTCTTAAAATTAAAGATGGTCTCCAATTATTTGTAGAATTAGGCTATAGTATTTGTTGTTCGGTAGGCAGTTAGGTAGTTAGAAATCTGGCAGTCTGAGACTAGGTTTTGAGTGTATTTTTGTGGTATTGTCTTGTATAAATCTGAGTTAGGGTCACTGTTGTTCCATTAGCTAGTTTGGCGAGGTTGTTGCTACAGGTCGACTGGAACAACATCTCCTTCAGGTCTGCTGTTTCCTAGCGCGCAGTTCCCACTCGTAGTGCTTAGTAGTCAGGTCACCTTCTACTAGCATTACACCAGTAGAAGGTTGCTTTAGTACCATTTCAGCAGAAAATTTTTCAAAATCGAAATTTAAGGTTTTAAGTTTGTGTTAAGCGATTCCTAAATGCTCAAACACATTCAAATATAAAATGGATTTCGTAATTTCCTTTTCATCGATGATCAGTTAAGGTTGGGTTCGACAAAGTTTGAAACCAACAATAAATAGTTCCATAGTAGCAAAGCATTTAATTATAATAAAATAACAATGCTGTGTGTCAATTTTATTCGTCTTACGAGTGTGGCCATTGTTGAGCAACGTCAGACTGTTCGGTTGTATTTGCTGCTTGTAGGAGCTGATATTCAGTTCTCCCATGGTTTCATCGACCACCAAGTCTTCCTTCCAGAAAGCCACAGGACTTTGCTCCCGACCCGCGCATTCACGATAGTTTTCCCACCAACGATGAGGTCCTGTCACACAAATAATCAAAAATTAGTTTATTTCCGTCCAGAAAAAAAGATAAACGCTTCAGGAAAAGGTTTAATTCAACTGTAGTGATAGTTTCAAACCACCTTGCTGCAAACATTTCAAAGTATAAGTACGCACCGATTTTTATGTATTTTCTATTGCAACATCGCATTCGGTTAAACAATTTTACGTTCTGCGGTGAAGCCAGGAGGGGCAATAAAGTCGAGCGGTCTGCTTACGTTATGTCACACCAGATGGCTTGAGTTTCCCAGTGGTGTTTTTCGCTGATCGGTGCGGCCAAGAATATATAATAGCAAGAGTGGGAAGCTTGGTCCTTCCTAGTAGAAATGGTCTGCGAGATGCTCGGCACATTAAGGCCGAAATCTCGGAGGGGGGGGATACCGCTTACCGTTGTTCAGCATGTGTTTATATGCGTTTGAACTAAAACGCATCAGATTGACTGATCACCTATCTTATGTTAAATTTACGTGTAGGAAGGGGACCCACTCCCCGAGGTCTCGGGGGGTCCCGCTTATATGCCCGGGAGGTCCCGCTTGTTAAGCGTGTGCTTATATGCAGTCTAAACTGAATTACACTGATGAGAGTTATGGTAGCTAAGTAGCCAATCAAATACATTTCAGTTAGACTGCATATAAACACACGCTTAACAACGTTAAGCGAGACCCCCTCCTAGATCTCGGAGGGGGGTCCCCTTATACGCGTAAATTTAACAATTTAACATAAGGTAGGCGATTAGCCAATCAGATGCGTTTTAGTTCAACGCATATAAACACATGCTGAACAACGGTAAGCGGTACCCCCCCCCCCCGAGATTTCGGCCTTAATGTGCCGAGCAGCACGTCGCAGGCCATTTCTACTAAGAAGTAGAGTTGTTGGCCGGCCGAGGAAAACCCGGTCGGCCGGCGGCCGGCCGGCCCACTATGCCGACAATCCGGCCGGCGGCCAACACCCGGCCGGCCGGCCGGGTCAGAAGCAACCTGCCGGCCGGCCGGCCGGTCTTCAGAAAAAGGACATTACTTGATTTTATTTGTTATACATAACCAGGAGTAACTGTATGAATCAATTAATGCAAAATATTTTGCAAAATACACGAAAAATAGGGCAAAACTGGTACCGGCCGGCCTTTTTTGACCGGCCGGCCTGTTTGACCCGGCCGGCCGGTTTGCATCACCCGGCCGGCCGGCCGGCCGGAAACGGCCGGCCGGGTTCACAAACCCAATTGGCTTGGCCGACGAAAAATCCAGCCAACGTCCAACACTCTCTTCCAGATGGAGCAACGTAGGTTTTTCACGTTGCAAGGCGACAGATGATATTACCATAAAAATGTTCACCCAATTCCTGCGGTTCGGGCACAGTTTATTGGGAATATTTGATTAATTATTACTAATTTCTAATAATAATAATTAATAATATTACTAATTATTGTTAGAATACTTCGAGAACCAAGTATTCATGGACTAGAGCGGGATGTGGTAATGTAGGCATCAGCTATACAGCTGAATCTAAGCTGAAATTACTGAGCTTGTCTGGCTTAACGGCTGCAACAGGAAGACCTTGGAATAATACTGACCTGGGGTTTAGGTGTGACTTTATGTAGGAAAGCTAGGCGACGCTTCCTGATAATTCAAAAAACGTTTTAATTGACTCCAAAAAAATCCATCAGAGCCTCACCTGTTTTTCCTTCGTACGTCCAACTCACTTTGGCCGCATAAACAACACAGACCAGAGACAGAAGATTAGGGAAGAGAATTAGTAGGGTTATTAACATGATTCTGGATGAGACCTAAAGATGAAAATAAAGCCCATTAAAATTTCCTTGAAGAAATGTTCTATTGAAAGGATTTTTCAAAGTTCATGGAAGCTTTTAATCAGCTGCATTTTCATTGAAAGTGCCACTTTTTTATTTTGGTAACCCTAATGTGATGAAGAACGAATGTTAGTGATGACCTATTGAAATAAAGACGTAACATAACTAGCGGAGAAACTTAAAAAGTACATATTTGAGCTTCGAACTTATACCCATAATGAAATGCTTATGTATATATTATCCTGTAAAAGGAAAACCAAATATAATATTTATATGGCTCAATTTTAATATAAGGTTTAGTATATGCTGGACCTGGCTTCCAGCCCCACCAAATGCTGTCCTGATCAGGCAAGAAGAGCTAGTTTCCCCTTGACTAAATTCAATTTGGAATACTGAAGGACAAACAAAGTTAAAGGCAGTAATAATTTCACTTTTAGAATTCAAAAGAAATCAAATTTTGCTACAAGGAAACCTGCGATTAATTCCAAAACTTCCGAAATCATAAAAGCTAGCGATTATACGGATACATTAACGGAGGGTCCGGAACTGGGGGTGGGTCTACACCCATACTTTGACGATGGGCTTACCCCTAAGAGTCTCCTAAGTTTATGGATCTACTCTAAAATTAACAAATATGGAGAATTTTTTAATAGAATTTAACCTAAATTAGCAATTTTAAACGATGTGAATTTTTTCAAAATGGCTAAAATTTGCTTAAAATGTGAAATAGTAAAGATCGCTGAGGATCTAGCCTTTTGCCTCTTCGCTGATGGGTCTACCGTTTTTTGTCGGTCCCCATACCTGCTCATGTTATCCTACATAAGTAAAGCAGGACAGCAACCTTTTCATGCGCAAAAATTTTGGTAGTTTGAAGATGGCCGAGCGGATTTTGAAAATCCACCTTTTATTTCCTGGTTCCATGCTCGCGAAGTTCCTTGAAATCTATTTTATTTACTTTACCAAAAAGCCTAGATTGATAAACAAGCAAATTTACCATTGCAATCATTGCCGCTGATACTGACGGGTGAAGAAAAGGCTTTGAAATACAAAAACGTTCGGTACAAATTGTTATTGTGAAAAGTTTTTGACTGTCGGTTGCAGCTATCACATTCGGTTTGCAAGGTGATAATCAGTTCTAATCTGGTTTAGAAAAATTAATTTGACAATATCTGCCATTTTGTAACCGCTTTTGCGGTACCTTCAATTTATAAATGTCCAAACGTTTCAAACCGTTTAACCGAACTTCGAGAAAGATCATGTTTTCAAGCAAAATCTAGTTAATTATGAAAACATAGACTGCAAGAATACGCAAGAAAGAGGAAGTTGTTACTGTAATATACGGTGTTGTTGGAAATTATTACAATATTGAACGCTCGTACAACATAACCTATGAAACTTTGGCGTTACAGCAAGAAAATGAGCACAAAGACGGTTTTAAGGGGGCGCTTCCATTACCGGGACCGGCTCTCCTGCATTCAATTCTCAACCAATCTCTTTCAAATTTTCAGCAATGATAGTTGGTGCTAAGTACTAGTAATTTGCTGAGTTTGAAAAAGTTATTGCTTGGCTTGCAACTTACACAAGAGGGATAATTTCAAATTTTCAAAATGGTGTCACTCATTAACGGCTAAATAAAAGTAGCTCAAATTTTGCACAAATCTATAAACGGACCTAATGCAGGGGCACTTTTTTCATTTTTTTGATTTATGCAATTTTGAGCATTTTATAAATGTTCAAAAACTTTAGAAGTCGATATCTCACGGAATTTAAGGTTTAAACAAAAAATGAAAAAAGTGCCCCTGCGTACCTCTTTAATAAACGTACATGCAAAATTTGAGCAACTTTGGTCGAAGCATTTATGAGAAAGTTAAATTGGAAAATTTCGCTCTAATTGCTTTTGTTTTGCACATATATTATGATTTTAATAAGTTGCGTAGTGCATTTTATAAAATAATAAACAAAATCAACACAGAAGCATCATGAAATATCCTTTAGAATTCATTTTCGAACTGTTAGTTTTTACTTTGCTAAACAAAATGAGAATGGTCAACGTAAATTTGCCAATTATTCAACCGCCTGTAACTTTTGATAGAAACCATGTGCAGAACTGATATGCACATCATTGTAAAGCTCTTTTTATGCTCTTTCACATAGCGCATTCGAATTAATCGTTTGGGGCTTTAATAAAATTTCGATTTTTTTAAGCCATAATGGTAGCTAGCCAAGCAGATGGTCTCAGTTACTGAAATTTTGTCAAAACATGCCCCGCCAACCAAAGTAACTTCGGTTGGGATTTCTTTAAAATTGAGCAATCGGTCCAAATTTTACATCAATAATCCCGATAATGGAAGCGCCCCCTTAACCATTTTCGACAGATATTAGCAATGATATGTAATAACTTAAAGAATAAATGATAGTTAATAGGATACAACAGAATAGCCTTCCATTTAAAGAGGGATATATATATAATTATATTATAATATATATAATTATATATATTAACATATATAATTATAATATATATATATATATATATATATTATATAATTAGTTGTTAATAGTCAGTATAGCTTGATTTCACTCAATACTAATTTACTAATTTACTCATATTGCTTTAACAATCGATGAACTCGTTCTGTTGAAATCACCTACTCGCGTAGTGGTATAGTTAGCAAGAAAGAAGAAGAGTAAGTCAGTAGGCGGCAGGCGGTGCATTAAGCGGTTTAGGGATTGAAATCTGAATTGCTCATATGGTGCTCTGACCTATTACTGGCTACATGAGTGAGTCATGAGATAGGTAGGGATTGGTGGTGGGGTCGATCTGCCAAACATTGGTCCACTCAAATTGCGAAAACCCATCTTTGTTAGCTTAGAAAGAATAAAAATTTCAAACGCGTAACTCGCTGGTGTTGTTCGTCGGCTGGGCGGCCGGTCAGATGTCGACTGCGGTTCTGTGTCAATTGACTGACTGCATATTCCGGAAGTATATATGCACTCTCGGTATCGTCGACAGAAAGTCTTGTATAAAAAAGTTAAGCTCCTATCGGTGTCCTTCAAGAATGTACGTCAGCAAGCAACAGGCGTTTAGCTCGCAATTCTCATAATTAAAGTAACCACGATATTTGTTCAAGAGTCGTTATTAAGGAATGGTGCGACCTATTGCTAATGCAATGCAAAGCCTGTCTTTCATTCAGTTTGTGAAATTAACCATAAGGGAAACTTTAGGACTCCATGTTTGGCTTCAACCAGTGCAGCTTTCAAGTGCTGGAAGTAAATAACTAAACATTAACTACCGTTAAAAAATTGATACCATTCCTGAGAAATTTGAATTTAAAGTTTAAACGCAATGCTCAGAATTACAGAACACATACCAAATTTTAAAAGTCAAATTATTGACTATAACTGGAGTCACTAAATTTAGCACACTTCTTCCAAGTTGATAGATTTCCGTTGGAAGTGATTTTCCAATATAGTAAATACTAACTTATTAGTGTTAATGGGAAGCCAGCAGCTGTCAAAATTTTACTTTCTAAATAAAGATAGTCAACTCAGCAGATGTGTTAAGAAGGGCGTGAAGGAGCAAAATTGAGATTCCTTGCTTTCGGTTACTTGGGACGACCTGTTTATTAGACCGTAACACTCTTCACTGGTGGAGAGATTTTGTTCTAACGTGCAATATCCTTAATGATTTGTAGGAATTCAAACACAACAGAAAAGATTTTACAAACAGGAAGTGCTGACTGCTCACTTCTTATGATCATCATCTGAAAGAGCAATTGAAAACCGAGAGAATTAGCTAGAAACTAATTTTCAAAGAAGACTCTAACCTAATTTAGGAAGGATTAAGCAATGGAGTTAGATTAGTACAGCGATTGCTCGAACAAGGTTAGGATAGGACATAGTTTCCGAAAATTAAAACCTTAAATTATGTAGTCCTTTTTACGAAGTAAAGGAAGAAACTAGCTAAGTAGTTAAAGCTGTAAAGACTGAACACATATGAATGCTTTCACCTTATTACAATTTATACCCAAATTGTCATGACCAATGCGATGATTTAAATTGTGACAAGGCTCAATGTAATTGCTTCTGCCATGCTTCGAGCACTTGTACTCCTAGCTTTGCCTGCTGATGTGCATTAAAGTCTTGGAACACACTTCTGGCAGTGCTACAACTTATACGTGCAAAACTTAAATTGAAATGCAACTGTTCTGTAGCAAAAAGACAATGATATATCCAATATATCCAAAATAACTGTTTTTATTGTTTTCAATAATCTCTGATTTTGGTAAAGAAACAGAAACTTGAAAATTTCCATGAAACAACATAGCCTTTAAAAGCCTCTTTTTAAGAAAGAAAAATAGGAGTGGCCCAAAGTAAGCTGAATCTTACAATTAAATGCTCATTGAAGGCTTAGCAAATTCCCTTCGGCTTCTTTTCCTTAATTGGGAGAAATTTTCCTCTTACAAATTTACACCCCACGCTGTTAGGGCGGAAAAACATCATTCGCCGGGTTGGAACCACTCTTCCTTAAAGGCTCCAAACTAGGCCTTTTTCCAATTGCCACTCGAAAGGGAAAGCCAAGATTTTGGCACTGAAATGTCCAACATAATCGGAGCTTTGAGTCTGCAAGTCTCCAAGCAAAAGCATTAAGAAGGCATGTAATTAGGAAACCAGCAATTCTGACGTTGAAAGCAAGCGCATTATGGAAAAAGTTTTAGGTGGAAACGAAGTTGTTTTTAGTTGTCAACATTTCCGCCATTTCAGACTCGTAATAATTTCAAATTCATTCAAGTCAAAACCTTATTCAGATATGGTATGGTAAAGTAGTTCCTACGCAGTAGAGCCGTACCTGCCGTACAATAAGACTTATGAAACCGGTGGTCATACTTGCAAAATAAAACACAGTCATAAATGTGTTGCCTATAAAAGGCCGTAGATAAAGACCAAAATCCAAAACCCTGCGAAGTACGCAGCAGATTCTTAACTCTCAGACAGGACGACGTGCTGCAGTTCAAAAACGCAAGAGCCTTCCTGCAGGCTAAAACTAACTACTAGTAAGCCCGTTCGAATCAGAAAAGGTAAACAAGGGTGAAGATACCCTCTTGGCCGTGCTGGAACCCTCGCGCAGGGAGAATAAATTCTCTATGCACTGGAGAAAAATCTGTTAACCTCGTGTCAAATAAAAATAAAGAATTACCTTCCTCCACAATAAAGATTTAGCTCATAATATATTCAGCGAAAACCTATAGTTAGTACTTATTTTAGTTTAGTTATTTTAGTACTTTATTTTTAAAATATTGAATTATCTATCATAAAGATTTTCATCATATGTGGCCAATTAAGATATTATTTCATATTAATTGTTTATTTTTATACTGATATTCTTTATTTAAGTTGTTGTTTAAATATACGTTTTATGTACGTATGTATTTTTGTGCACGTTTTATGTAAATGTTCGTTGTTCCAACTCCACGTGTATATTTTATTTGTGCACAATAGTGACTTCATATATACAATATACACAACCAGAGAATAACCTTAATAACCGTAAACATTAAAGTCAGATTTGCGTTTCTCTAGAGTCCTTTGGTGGCTTTTCATGAGGTGTTGAGGATAACGATGCTTCTGCCAATTTTTTTAAACAAGGAATGACGTTGTTACTAAAACAGAACAAAACACAAACTACTGATAAAGTTTGACAAAAGTAATCATCATGACAAATTTTTAAATGACAGAACGTTGTACAATGAACTGTTTTTACTTAATTGGCATTCATGCTAAAACAGTTTAATGCTCACCTTTTGCAAAATTGAATGCTATCGTTAATAGTGTCCGGCATAGGCTGATTTTTGGTTTCAGGTAGAAATATATCCGTTGCAGCTGCAATGGTCGCAATTACACCGTAAACTAGCATGGGAACCCAAGGGCTGTATAGCTTACCCTACAATTATAAATTATTGAGACTGTATAAACTATAATTTCGTTTAGCTGGGGGACGAGTTACAGGTTCAGCATGCTTGACAAAACTCAGCAGAAGCTGGCTTAACTGTACACCATAACAACCACAGCGCAACAGTTAATACTTCTGCAAGCAGAAGTGTTCAGGCGGTCTGATTTTCCCAAAATTTAATAGACATCGAGCAAGTCACTTCCAGAATCACCTCTCTAAGTCATACAGCCAGTTACCTACCAGTAAATGGACCTGCGGCGCAAGTATTGAGCCAATTCGCCCACAAAGGGAACTAAGGCCAGTGCTAGACTGACGAACAACGGTTGGAAATAGCTCAGCCGAATAGTTATAGATGACGGCGAATGCTCCAGATATACTCATTTTACCAAACATCGCCAATCCAACTATTGCACTAGTTTGGTCTAAACAAATTACACAAATTGTATATTACTGTCCCTACATTACTATCATAGGTTAACACGCAGTGCATGACTGTTTCAAGCAACCTCCCGAGCCGAACAAGGTATGCCCTACCACCATCAGGTGCAAGCGGTATGGAAAGAATTTGCAAGGGCAAGCAAAAATACTTGAAAAAATGGGTTTCTCACTAATTTTGCCTGATTGCTGTTTTGTACACTAAATTTAACCAATTTTCACAACGTTTTGCAAATTCTTTAACTAAGCACAGTTCTTTTTAAAACGACAACGCTTTCAGCGAAAAATATTGCGTTTTAAAATGTTTTTGGAAGTTTGAGCATGGAAATTTATAATCTAATCTTGAGGAAATTTCTTAACCCTTGAATAACTGAATTGTTTTCTTTTTGTGAAAACAGTGTGGGTAACTCTAGTTCACCTGTGGGTGACATCAGTATTCTGTTGACTGAACTACTGCAACTGCTTAACACAGCCACTGCCCTACTGCAGAATTAGTACAAAAACAATTATTGTCTATTGTCTTCCTGCGCTCCAACGGTACTATCTTTAAGTGTCCTAAAAAGTAATTCATCTGTTGTAATAAGTTGTACCATTGTTGCACTATTTATTTACCCCTTGGTAAGCAGGCACAAATGATACAAGCAAGGCCACCGGTTCCCATTAAGCTAACTAAGGCAAAGCGTCGACCCATGTACAGCATCAGAGGAATGCTTGCCAAGAGTCCTGGCACTTCAGCTATTCCCAGTAAAAGAAAATTGGTATAATCATTTCCTGGAAGATCGTCAGCATTGAAAGCTAGTCCATAGTATGTCATTGCAACCGCTGCCCTAAAATAAACAAACAAAATGAAGCAACATAAAAGCTAGCTCCATCCCCCGCACGAATATCACAGTATCGTTTAAATCAATGAAATTTCCAGACGAGAAGCCTAGGACAACCTTACCATATCTTACTGTAGTGCAAACGTCAAATAGTTCTACCTGACTATGTATCCCATAAGAAAATGATAACGTGCAGAGAGAGTAGTAAAAGATGCAACTTCGTTCAGTGAAGCAAAATATGCCATATTTGACGAGAGGGAAAGCCAAAAGGATGGAAAGACATTCATGTTTAGAAAAATAGATGACTAATCACCTTGGCTGTAGTCAACGAATTGAACAACAGAAAGTTGGTGTTTTTACTTTCCTGCTAAGTAGAGCTGATTAATTTTTGTACACGCGCAAAAAAACTTGAAAATACCATACCATGTGAAAAATACAATAACCGTATTGACAGCCAGCAGTGGGTGCTTGAAGAGATCCAAAACCGTTGCAGATGCGGACGCTTTTCGTTCTTGTTTATCATTGTCGTCAACCAGGAGTAGCTGAAAATCGGAGAACGTCTCTGTTGAAAGCGAAAGAGCTTTCAAGAGAGAAATCACTTACAAGAATATTACCAAAAGGCGTCAGTCGCTTCTGCAGCTGTTGGCCAAAAGAAGCAAAGCCTGAACAAAAAATCTTCTTCTCTTCGTCTTCGCTTAATAGAAATGTCAATTTTAGTGCATCACCATCACAAAGTGGGAAAATCAAAAAACAATAAATCAGAAAAAGTGACGAACCAGGTCATATCTTAGAGCATTCTCATCCAGAGGTTTTCCATTATGTTTGCTTGCTTTCATTAAAATCTTTTGGGCTTCCTCAATTCGACCTCGCACCGCCAACCAACGCACCGATTCAGGAATAAGCCTAAACACCATTTGTATTTATTTAAGTTATGCAGAAACAAAAATAGTAAATTTATTAATACGAAATATAAGATCTTGGGAAATTATATTCAAAGAATGACGCCAACAGGCCAATAAACGCCGAGGCGCAGCAGGAAAAAGTGCTTGCCAGCATGTTTGACGTTAAGGAATCACCAAAGGGTAAGATACAAGTAGAAGCGGAATGTAGAGTTTAAGCTAAGTTTTCAATATCTCCATAAAAGCGTGTGTTTAAATAATTGATTTTAAATCCAATTAAATGCTTAGAGAAAATGGCATGTTTACGCGTTTTATGCATACAAGACATTCTCTATACGTTGCTATATCGCAAATGCGGAAATATTACTGTAAAGATGCTTTCACATATTTATAGCGTTCATCTAAGTAAACATCGCAATAAAATACCAATAGTATGGAACTAAGAACACGGCCCATAAACCCACAGCCCATTGGAGATGTTCCCATCGTCTTATAAGATATGCGGCCACACCGACATAAATGTAGCCAACTGTGAAGAATCCCTGAATCCAAACGCCGCAGATCGTTCTGTAGAATCCACCAATAAGTTCCATTACTGAAGCATAGTAGATACTAGTAGACAGACGACTATGGACTCTTAGCGTCAACATGTATGTGTGTAATGTTAATTGACTAGCGGTCTAGCTGTAGCATAAATGTAATAATGAAAAGAATTTATAACAGAATAATGAAAAGCATTGGCTGCTTGGTGTAAAGCAGCAAGTCCAATGACTCAAATACAGCAATGGTACAAAGGCACTGCTGCACTCGTTTTCCAAGTTTTCAAGTTTTCAAGTTTGCAAGTTTTCCACCACCAAAGGCCCAACAGCTTTGGACCTCCGACTCCTAGCCACACTGTTTCGCTATATAGACGAATAATCTGCCAATTGACATAGGCACAGTCGCAACAAGTTATATTGGTATCCGTGTACTTATGTACATGGCATTCACTGCGTGAATCCACTGTAATTTTATCTACGGTTTACAAGTTTCCAAAATGCAAACTATTAAAAGCCAGTTAAACTTACCAAACACAAAGGCGGTTAAATAAGTGCCGTAGGTAACGGTACCATTGATTATTTGGAACAAACAGATGAGCCAATAGGAGGGTAGGAAAGGAACTATATTAAAAGATATTATGCCACTGAGACTGCAGATTAGAAAGACTGGCCTTCGTCCCCATCTAAACAATACAATTCGCAGCAGTTACTTGTAGCCACTTCCTTGATCTTTTGATTTCTTGAGTCCTTAATTATCCTTAATTATCAGATACGGGCACGCTTTTTCTGTTTCGTGCTGTCCGAAAATTAAATTGCCAACAAGCCAATATTTCTTAGTACATGATACACCTTTATACAAATGTTTCGGATTATGCAGTGCAGTGGTCATGTATGTACAATACAGTGTTTGATAAAAATTACTGATTAACAATTTATTGCTGTACTTGTCAGATATAAATCCAAATATCACTGAGCCAACCAATTTGCCTACAAGAAACATCGACTTGGCTAAATCCCTCTTCCAGTATCCACTACAGACCATGTCAAACTAAAAATCAAACTTAACAAATACGAAACGTTGCAGAAACTTAACAACAGTTCGCATAACATAACAACGTTTTCCGTAGCAACTGTGAATCGTATCATATATAGGTAAAAATTGAAGAGCTTAATATGAATGCTGTTAAATCTGTACAACTTAGAAACTTAACGTCGCCCACCTAAATGTGATGTAAGCAGGACGCAAATCTCCACATACTTCCAATCCTAGCAAAAATATTTCCCAGAAGCTCTAACTTATCATATTAACATAATTAGAGTCCACAAATCATATTTACGTCAATAGCAAGGGACGTTTGATACTGCGAATCATCAAATATTCTGTCATTGTCACAAGCAACTGCTTCTGTACTGTTACATGGCAGAAACTGTGATCTATCCTGGACAAATGCTTGATGTGACGGACAGTACGAGCAATAAATTTGTTTGCCACCCTCCTTTTCAAGTGGTCCCAGTACTGTCTCAACTGTCCAATTGGTAAATACCATGGGATTGTTGAATAAACTTGAATCGTTGTTGTCCAGCGTTGCTAGTCGACATCTAAAATAAGGTTGAAAATTTAAAAACAAAAAGGCAAATCTAAAATGAGACACAAATAGGTGCGACAAAATATCACTTGTACAGCTGCTAAAACTTATAAAACTTATTGATCATTTGAGATGCGTAAAAAAGTTTATCATAAATCCATGACATCGGTCGTATACATTTGGGGAATCCAGCAAGCTAGCAAAATTCAGGCATGCAGCAATGATCTAATGCATGGAGTTATTAAGGAGACCAACTGCAAACCTGTGTTTTGGCACAGCACCCGTAAAAGTAAATAGCAATGTCAGACATCCACTGATGGCACCAGGCAGAAACAAAAGACCGTAGATGATCGCTTGATATCGACCAAACTTTCCAATATATTTCTCAATCAACTTCATAATTAACTATTCAAAATCGTCCTCCTGCAAATGACAAACGACCAGTGAATAAAATTTAATAAACGTTCTAGACTGGAATTAATCATTAAACTGGTCGTCAGGTCATTCAAAAATAATCACTGCGATTGCTTTAAGCAAAATTCCCATCTCAACTGGATTTTTTGCGAAGATTACAAAGTTCCTGCTAGACTTTAAAATTTCAAACACCCAAATTGGACTTACAATCATTCACTTTTACAGCTTACACAGCATTACAAACGGAAACGACTGATAGCTGCGCTCTGCTGTGAATACATACTGCATAATTGCGCCTACTCACAGCATTAGCTTCATTGTTGTGAACTGTCAGAAAATTTCACAAAGTCGAAAGCAAAGGTTAAAATTATTTTAATTTATTGAAACTAGTTTTTTTAATAATAGCCAACAGAATCATGCTTTTCTGTCTGTCAATGTCAAGTGTTTGCTTACGGAACCAAACCAAATAAAGTCCAATAATATGCAGTCCCGTCTTATATGTGCGCCAATATTGAATAAACAACAAAAAACCAAAGAAGAAATCCTTGGGACAAATATTTATCAAATGCTAAAGTCTGAAAATTGCAGCATTGATTGCGTTTATCTATGTGTAGTAGTGCCAAGAAAATCAGTAAACTCCCAACCGTAAGCATGAGAGAACCATTACGTGCCAATCTCTACCTTACCCAATAACTTTTGCTTGCATGCAGCTTAATCATTTAAATTTCGCTGAAGCAGCTGCAAACGTTGATTCAGTCAAAATGTGCTCTTGGTGAAAACGTTGTGCTGGAATAAAGAACTCAGAGCATGAATACAGTAACTTCTCACACAAAAAAGATAATTTTTCAGCTTCTATTGGGTCTCTTTCCAGAAATTGGTTGAATTTTGGAACTCGAAGGAAAATATTAGTAAAAGCAAATACATTCTGATATTTTAAGATGTGTGGAATAGCAGAAACCATCACAAGCGCTACTGAAGCAATAACAACTGTAAACCAACGAACAGATACCGAGTTTTAATCAAATCGTAGCGGTGACGTAAATGTTAGACATTTGGCAATGAAAAGATTCCCACCATTCAGAAAATGGCTCAATCGTTAGGAACCAACTAAGACTGGATTAGACTTCATATTTATTTACTAGTCACTAAGTTAACAAGACTGTACTGACGCGAAAAACCGCTAAAACCAGACAAAAATTGAGAAATGTTTTCAGTTTTGACCGAAAAACCGATTTATCGCTGACCCTCCCCGAAAGTGTTTTCTCACCCCTCTCCCAAATTTTCTTTTTCCGACCCCCTTCCTCTTTTCGCCAGTCCCCCTACTTTTTTCAAACCCCCATCTGCACTTTTTTCGCCAGCCACAACTATGTATGGCCGACCCCCCTTCAACTGGTTGTCGCGCCAAAGGTGCGAAAATTGGCCAAAACTTGAGTAGTTTTGGGTACATTTTGCAAAACTTTCCAAAAACGTCCACATTTTTGGACTAAAGTGTTTATTATTGCGAGAAATACACGTTTTTAACTGTATTGTGAACTTTCTGACTCAATGTTGACCTTATTTTGGACTTGGAAACATGCTGGTAAAGAATTTTGGGAGTTTAAAAGCACTGTCAAACCTGATGAAACTACATAAAGGGGACTACTAGGGTCAAAAATTCGACCCTCCCCGATTTCGCTCAAATTGTGCCCATTGATACTCCTTAGGGACCTACACAAACCATGGAAATTTGAGGTGATTTCGTTCAGGACCAAAAAAGTTAGTCATCCAAAATTTCCAATTCCTATTGAAAATGGCTCAAAATCGGAACTTAAGATTTTTCGCTTCTAGCAGCGATAATTTACTCAAATCAAAACCGTTCGAAAACTTTTATAGCTCATTTTGTAGCTAACTACAATATCTAAAACTTGTTGAAGAGCTTTTTCAAATTTCGGTTTATAACTGTTGTAGTAATCGTTCTTGTGAAGCAGCCCCAAAAATTAGTCAAAATGTGACACTTTCGAAATTTTTTGAAATTTACAAATATGCACAATATCTACATCAATCTATAGATTTTTCAATTCTAACAAACTTCTCTTCTTTTCACAAACGTCCGTTTTGTAGCAGTTTCATGTTTTCGGTCAAAAGCCGTGTCTTCGTGAATTTTCAATATCAGTGTTTTTGGGACTCTCATAGAAATGATTACTACAACACTTAGAAACCGAAATTTGAAAAAAGCTCTTGAGGGTCGAATTTTTGACCTATCTTAATGATGGAATGTTTTTTGGTATTAGAAACAGCTGAAAATGCGATTTTTGGCATAAAAAATGAAAAATTTGTGGGGGAGGTTTGGGGAGGTCTCTAGTTCAGATATCACGGAAACGATTACTGCAAAAGTTAGAAACCTAATTCCGAAAAAAGCTCTTTGACAAGTTTTAGATATTGCATTTAGCTACAAAATGAGCTGTAGAACATTTCAAACGGGTTTGATTTGTGTAAGTTATGGTTGTCAGAAGCGAAAAATCTAATGCTCCGATTTTAAGCCATTTTCGATGGGAATTGCAAATTTTGAATTGCTATAACTTTTCGTTCCTGGACGAAATCACCCCAAATTTCAATGGATTGTGTAAGGGCCCTAGCCAGTAGCAATAGGCACAGTTTGAACCATATCGTTGAGAGTAGGATTTTCCACCAAAATTTTCGGCTTTTGACGTAAATATGATTTGTGGACTCTAAATATGTTAAGGTGGTGATTCCCTTTGGTCACATAAAGTTTGCACCATTATTATTGATTCATTACTCGAAGTTAAGAAGCATTTTTTATATCAAAATGCAGCTTGACATTTTCTCTTTTTAATGCATACCATGAAACTAATGTTGCTTTCAAAAATATTTTTAACACATTTTAAAAGAAGTATAATCCATACGTGTGCTTGGGGGGGGGTTTGAGGGGGGGGGGGGTTTTCACCCCCCCCCCCCCAGACCTGAGCTCACCCCCCCCCAGAGGGGTCCCTCACCCCCCCAGAATCCGGATTTTGCCAGTAAAAAACCGGAAAAATCCGGTTTTTCGGCGGCCTTCGGCCGCCCTTCACCCCCCCCCAGAGCTTCCCCTCCTGCACATGTCTGGTATAATCTTCCAGATTTTTTGCAGACTCAAGTAAATTTTTTCGTTAGACATCGCTTATATCATTCGATACCTCCATCATATAGCTGGGGACGATTTTTTATTTATTGTGAAATCGCTCTTCGTTATAAAGAAATAAGCTGAAATGTGTGCGTAACCTGTATTTTGCCTACTTTTTCCAAATTTGTCAAGCGATTAGTTTAGCTAGAAAGCAGTAATTGGGGAAACTAAAAAAACGTCCCTGGGTATATTTGTGCAGAACATATTTGTTCAGTAGCAGCCCTCCAGCTTGCGTGGTGAATGCTCCACAATCTTTGGAAAAAAATTGGTCGTTTTTTCGCAAAAACTACATTTTTTATGATAGCTGTTGGAAGACGATCATGTGTCGGATAATTTTCCCCTATGAGACCTTCAGATTGACGCCCTTAGTTTGATTTTACGACTTGCATTGTTTAAGAAATGATGGATTATTTGATTTTTGCAAAAATGACAAGTTTTCGACGCCAAAACAATAAAACCGGCTATATCTCACGGTAGAGAAAAGCTAGAACGTTGCTTTAAAAAGCAAAAATATGAAGCTGAACGAGATCTTTCGAATGAATGTAGTCATAACTGTATAGCTGCTGCCAAACGTTCAGAAATTGGGAAAAACCGTCCTGACCGGAAATCTCGAATTTTTTTAGTCGGGATTGCTCGGAGGGTGTTAGAACGCTAAAAGAACGTATTTTCAAATTTCATCTTGACTTACGTCGCCAACAAACAATATGTGCCCAAAAGGAATCACCACCTTAACATAATAGAGCTTAAATTAGAGCTTCTGGGAAATATTTTTGCTAAGATTGGAAGTATGTGGAGATTTGCGTCCTGCTTACATCACATTTAAGCCCGGTTCACACTAGGGCACAAGCACAAGCACAAGCACAAGCACAGGCACAAGCACAAGCACAACCGGTTCACACTATAGAAAACTGGCACAAGCACAAGCACAAGCACAAGCACAAGCACAAGCACAACGCAGAGTTGAATTCAGTTTAACTTTTTACACAAGCACAACGCCTGCAGCCAATGAAAATTGTTTTGCACTATGCACAGAAGGCGTGGCCATGCTGAATTTCAAATTCTATTGGCTATGCTTGTGCCCTAGTGTGAACGTTTTCATCTTGTGCCTGTGCTTGTGCTTGTGCTTGTTCTTGTGCTTGTGCCTGTGCTTGTGCTTGTGCCCTAGTGTGAACCGGCCTTTAGATGGGCCAGGTGGGCGAGGTTAAAAGTTTAAAGATTTAACAGCATTCATATTAAGCTCTTCAATTTTTACCTAGATATGATATGATTCACAGTAGCTACGGAAAACGTTATGCGAACTGTTGTTAAGTTTCTACAACGTTTCTTATTTGTTAAGTTTGATTTTTAGTTTGACATGGCCTGTAGTGGTTACTGGAAGAGGGATTTAGCCAAGTCGGGTAATTCAAAATTTGAAAGTAGATTTTTTCGAAAAATACCACTTTTTGACACAAAATTTCGGCATAGCGATCCCAGCAAAAGTGCGTAAAAATAGTATTATAAAGTTAAATCTGAGACGAATCCAACGATATAATCTTATCGTGGCTACGACTTTCATTGCGCCAGCAATGAATTTTTAAACAATTTCCCTTATTTCAGCTGGTTTTTGGCTGTCTTTGATGTTGCCGCCTTGATTTCCTGAGCCAGTGTCAACTACCAAAAACCAGCTGAAATAAGGGAAATTGTTTAAAAATTCATTGCTGCCGCAATATAAGTCGTAACTGCGAAAACTTTATATCGTTGGATACAGCTCAGATTGAACTTTATGATTATGTGTAATGAAGTGAGCAAGATCCAAGGCACGATCTGCTCTAAGCTCTCAATCTCTCAATTACACGGAAGGTCAGCAGGTCTGCTCGCAATAAAACAGACTTAAGCACCAGATCTCTGAAAGGTGGTGTTCAAAAATCAGAGATTCTCTGCGGCCAACATGAATAGGGGTCTTCGTCGGTGAGTTCGTTTGAGGCTCCTGATTTCCAAGTGAACAGCAAGCGGGGTCAGCACTTGCTTCTCGTTGACAGCACTGGATTTGGATGACTTCTGCACTGGATCTTCCAGGAAAAGTTACTGAGTTTGATTTCGTCCTTAACTCCTGCGATTAGTGGCTGAATGGTAAACGCACCGTATTCGAAGGCAAACGCGCCTTGATTTGCTTATATTAAGACTCAACGGTAAACGCACCGTATTCGAAGGCAAACGCGCCTTGATAGCTTGTAATAAGACTCAGTAGCTAGCACACAGTTAATTTAATGAAACTGATACAGTTACAATTATTACAATTTATGCGTTCAATTGGAAAGCTACTACAATACCAACGGTTCAGATACAATATAGTGTGATACAGTACAAAGTTACTGTACCAGAGTTGCCAGATAATTCTCTTTAGGTTATTATTAGTATTATCCCAATTTGGAATAATATTACAAACTTTGATTAGGTTATTGGGACAAGGTCGATACTCTTAACGCCTTTTACACCCGTCTGGTCTACTAACTCCTTCTGCTGACTACTTAACTCAAGTTCCCTATATGCTATGTGTTACCCTATGTGCTTGTGCTTTGTTACTCTTTATACGTCCCCTTACAATAGGACTGTCAAACTAGTATCGCAATAAACTAAGTTGCTAATCATTAACCTAGGGTCGGTCTTTGGGTGAGCCTCCGAAAGTCGGTCACCGCTTTCACTCCGACGCACAGTTCAGGGATGCTATGTGAGATAGAATTTGAGGAAGTCGAAACAGTTGGGGGTTGGGAAGTCCTTCCTTACTTATTCCTAATTTGATCTATATTAATACAATTATACAACAACGATCTTCTGGTCTTCTGGACGGGAATCAGAGCAAGAAAGCCGGGGTGACGATTTTGGACTTTAGAATGCAGGAAATTGACATTTCAGACTGAAAATGGGTTAGGGCTGTTTTTGGCTTGGGGGATAATAAAGGTTCGCTCTATACTGGTTAATCGGATTCCCCAACTTGATCAGGTTTTGTCTGTTGCTGTCTCTGCCGTGGTCTACTCTACAAGATCATTCAGCTTCCAATGTACCTTCGCTAGACTGACTCGGACTGATACAATTCACTGATAATCGCTTTCCAACTGACTAGGTCCTTCTCCGGACAATACTGATACCAATAATCTGCCTAAATCAAAGTTCTGAACTGGGTCCACCGTACTGGAATCTCGGATGCAAATTTCGGCAGGACAGGGCTTCTTTCCGCACCTGAATCAAATGGGTTAAAACCCATTAGTACAAGGTTACGGTGCGGGAATCGAACCCAGCAACCATTACTCGTTCTTTTGCTTTCCAGGCCCAAAATGTGCATTTTGGGCCCCATTTGAGCTTGCGAATTGACGAAATGACTAAAAATCGTTGGTTATTGCCTCTTTGACAATATTAACCTTTTCTGGTAGTTCCTTGTCACCAAATGGGCCTTCTTGGCCATTTTTAGGTTGCAACTTGTCGAATTTGGTTAAACTTGACGTGATTCTTCGCTTGAGTAAAATGATTCGTTGTGTTTCTATTACTTGGACTCCACTGAGCCTGATTGAATCTACAACCGGGCGAAACAATCCTGAGAGCGCATGAATGTTCACTGCTAGTGCTTTATTTGAAAATTCGCTTGCTTTTTTTACCTTTTATTCACACAAACCGGGCTGCCTGGGCCGGTCTAGACTAATACCAACGAATTCTCACAGAAGCTTGCAGGTTATTTAGAGCAGTCAAAAATAACTGAACCATACTTGCATTTCTGGCCTGGTTTTGGCCCAATTTAGCTGTTTTGCCACGGGAAATAGGCTCATTTCCCGTGGCCGACTGATAATTCCGAACATGAACGAAACTTGGCAGTTTAAGCGAATTTCGGATGTTGGAAGATGGTCAACTACCTATTATTCACTGTAATCAGCCTAACTACTGCCTACTTACTCACACATATTACATTATTGAAACTTACGTAACGCTAACTAAGAATTAATAACTACTGGTTATTGGATCTAAAATTCTACAATTAAACAGTTTTCCTGCTAATATTAATTGAGTTGAAAATAAAATTAGTAGGCTGCGTTTTGAGTGAGTTTTCGCATATAATTAATTTCATTTAGTTTATGCCAAAAATGCGAAAACTCACTCATTCACTGTCTCAGCAGCCATTCTACGCAGTCCCTACTTACCGACCTACCGAACTACTTCTACTTCTAAATCTACCTCCCACCTATCCTAGTGCCCTAACAGGGGACGTACCGAACCGCTATTCGATCCGGCGCTGGCAACCCCAGCAGCCAGCCGAGTGGAAGTCGCACGTACAACCACCCTTTCACACGAGCACATGTCAGTACTCGTGCACAACCGGCATATAAATTAACAAAACTTTGATGAACGCGAATTTGAACAAAAGTTACATATTCTTGTAGAGCTTGAAAAACTGAACATTTTTTACGCTTACAGTACCGAAGAATATTCAATAGTTAGTGAGAAAAACATAATTAAAGTTAATTAATACCTGCGCAGATCGTGTTCTGCGCAGGCTTAACATTTCTGCGTTAACGTTAACTTGGTTGTGTTAATTAGTTAGTGAAACTTAATTAATGCAAAAGTTATATCATTTTGTAGTGCTTGACGAGCTGAACATCTTGCTTTTTGAAACAGATCAAACCGTTCAGTTGTTGAAGAGAAAATCATAGTCAAAGTTTGTGCCTACATATGCGTAATTTGTACATATAATGCATTAGTTCAAGTGCACACACGCTGGGTTGCCAAAGTGCTACAGTACATAAGCTAACTGGGATTAGTTCTAATCGTAACCCGTAGT
This sequence comes from Trissonchulus latispiculum, assembly GCA_030248195.1. NCBI lineage: Eukaryota > Metazoa > Nematoda > Enoplea > Enoplida > Ironidae > Trissonchulus > Trissonchulus latispiculum. The sequence goes on from JASAND010028773.1 coordinate 21,797, forward strand.
AGCTCAATGGCTGAGCATCGGCCCAACTCGCCGAAGGTCCTGAGTTCGAGTCTCAGCACGGGTTTACTTCTTTTCCTTTGGTTTGGTTCATTATTTTGTTGTGTAAATGCTGACCATTCTAACTGGCGTAGTTTAGACCATTAGAGCTATGAACCCTGAACTAAAACTATTTTAGGCTAGATAACTGGCACCTCTATCTTTAACTAAAGTTACAGAACTAAATGATTTGTTAGTCCGCTAGTCGGACAATAGCTAAGAAATACTTAATTATGGTGATTTCTCCTGCTATTTTGAGTATAATTTCTGTTAAACTTCTAATTCGTGCAGTTCTGGATTCCATAAATGCGGCTCATCCGCCCCCTAATCGCAGGGCTACCTACACGGATGACCGGAAATCCAACAGACTTACAGACCTAATGCGGGGTCCCCGTGACCCTAGGCCGCAGAATCTGCTTTAAACCGCCGAATGTACCAATATTCAAGCAAAATTCAAACTACATTCACTCCAAAATCGACAGTTTCACGTCAAGCATACGTCCAAATTTTAAGCAAAATAAATCCTTAATTATGTACGATTAGGGGCCAAATTGCTACTCAATTTGGCCCAGTTCCTGCCTAATATCTGAGCACTTACGCTTTCATTCTGGCATTTCCAAGACCCTTATCGAACAAAGGGAGTTTACATGGTATGCCCTCATTCATACCCCAATTACACAATTTCTGTCTACTATTCACACTCTAGAAATGGGGCTAAACTTGGAACCTCATCATACCTGGGCAGACTTTTTCTCGGACGGGGGGTGGAAATCCGGTGCGTTTTCCTCGAAATGGGTACTATATGTTTTGGTGCGTAATTTCAGACCTCAAGCTTTTATTTGAAAAGAAAAATAACACTGTGGATAGTCGACCGTCTACTTACATTATCCTGTGATCATTCCATTATTTAACCTAAAGTTATGGAAGCTAAATATTAAACTCACGAAAGTAACTACAGGGGGTCTGGGGGGCAGTGCCCCCCAGGAGTTGAAGAATTTTTGCAGTTACAACTCTTTCCAGGAATTAATTTAGAGCATTTCCGCGATCAATTAATGAGGTAAAGGGGTGTGCTCAAAATTCTTTCTCCCGAAAAGCGCATATACGAGTTGAATATGAGCTTTTGATGAGTATTTGTGTAATTATGTTAAAGCGCATAAACGCCTTTAGGATTTCTTACTGTTCCTTTGTCCTGAAGCAGCGTAACCAAAGCATTGCCACTTTTCGCCAGTTTTTTACTAAGCTTACCGGTAAAAATGTAGCCTTTCTTTTGCATATAGTTTGCTGAAAAGGCGTAGCAGAAAAAGTTAGTACAAAGGTTTTTAGGTAGGACAAACCGTATTCTTGTTTGCTGCAAAGCATGCGCCTTCAAAGAAAGCGTATCAAAACAAGCGCATATACGCTTTGATTTTTGAGCACACCCCTAAAGCATGTCCAGTTTTTGTAACATTGTTTATTCGCTTATTCGCTCATTATATTCGCTTATTCACTCATTATATTCGCCTATAGCGAATATGGTATATATTTTCAATTTTTCCAATGGATATGTCTGCAAGACTAGCAGGCTTCTGCTACATCTGCCTTTACCACAGGTGGACAAGGGGGGGAGGGGAGAATTTCCCCCCTCGGCGAAGTCGTCAACAAGGGGTCCCGATATATATTGCTCTCACAAGGGATAAGAAAATTGGCTACAAGGGATAAGAAAATTGCCCAAAAAATAGTTTACCCGACTAAAATTTCAAAACCTTTTCAGGCTACGCCGGAATTTTTTACTTAACATCGCTATTTTTGCTTAAAAACGTCCAAAAAACGTTGTTTTTTGCTAAACAAGTGCTGTGTTTTGTTAAAAAAACGTAAAAAAGTGCGCTTAAGAAAAATCTCTTCCACAAGGGGTACCAAAATTTGCGCTTCAAACAAGGGTCAGTGAAATTTGACATTCCATTTAGGTATGGCCTTTACTCTTATACCATTTTAGAGCCAGGTATCGTAGCAATCAACAATGAGTTAGAATACAGACGGGCGGTGTCTGGAGGCGTAGCCTCCAGCAAATTTTTAAAAATTTCACGTTTGAAACAATTTTTCCAGCAACTTTTGCACAATGTTTCTTCTCGTTGAAGGTTAAATCTAACTGTATCAGGCTCAGGGCGATTTTCTACATGAAAAACAATTGCTACGTGACGGCCCCCTGACGTAAAAAACATTATTGAAAACCATGGGAACAAAGTGGGGATCTGGGATCGGAAGCCCCCAGCTAAATACTAAAGCTTTTTGAAATATGAAAGACTTGAAACCTATTTTTTCAGAGCACTTTAACAAACATTATCTAAATTTTTCCTATGCATTTTGTCGTGTAAATTTATTTTTCACTGTGCAAACTAAATTTGTTGTGTAAATGATCAGTGTTTGACACAAAAGCCCTAAAGTCCAAGTCCGGTGAGCCAGTAGGTCCGGTGCAGTTACATCAAATCCGGTGCGTAGATAACCGAAATTCGGTGCATTGGAATGCCACATTCGGTGCGTCAGACGTCGAATTCGGTGTGTTGGTAAGCCAAATTCGGTGCATCAGAGTACGAATCCAGTACGTCGGTAAACCAAACTCGGTGCGTCAGAGGATGGATCCTGTGCGTTGGTAAGCCAAATTGGGTGCGTCAGAGGACAAATCCGGTGCGTCGGTAAGCCAAACTCGGTACGTCAGAGGACGAATCCGATGGGTCGGTAAGCCAAATTCGGTGCGTCAGTGACCACATTCAGTGCGTAAATAGGTCAAATCAGGTGCGCGCTTGCATGCTAACAAATTTGGTGTGTAGACAACTTAAAACTGTGTGGAGATGGAAGAATCCAGTTTGTGAAAACAAATGCGTAAATAAGTCAGATTTGACTCCGAGTCCAGATCTTTAACAAATCATGTAGGTATCATTTTGGTGCGTCAATTCTTCAAAGAAATCATATAGGTATAATTTCGGTGCGTATGTGAGACCTGGGGTGGCCACCCCCCGTCCACCCCCCCCCATTGTCCAGGTGTGAACCTCATAATCCATAAGGAATTTACTCAAGAAGCCAATTTTACGTAAATTTGGGGATCACATTCACACAATTAATATCACAATCATACCAACAATTACACAAACGACTAAATAACATGATACGAATCCTAGTACGTTCCTATTTAAACCTATCTACTCTTTGTATGCACATTTTTTGTCGGAGTTTGAGATTTACTGATCTTCGTCCTAAACTTGAAATTTGTAAACTTTCGTAGTTTTGACAGAGATTGAGAACTTTGGAACTTTGACAATTTCTTTGGAAAGCTGAACCAGTAATAATTGCTCGGCAATTATTACAACAAGAACAAAACTACACACACCTTTCCGCTAAGGACAGCTTTTGCGTAAGTAAATTAACTGGGGAAGTCGGCCATTCCCCGCAAAACAACTGTATAATTAATGCTTAAAACGATTCTTGGGTTTTAATTCCTATTACTTTTAAGTAGCCGACCTACACACGATTACACTTCGTAGTTACAGACTACGTTTTTTAGCTTCAATAGCGCCTATGTTTGCAATTACGGCCGGCAATTCCTAATTGCCGGCTGTGGGGAGAATTGTTCCTGATTTAGCTCAGATCTAACATGAGGTCGAGACCAAGGGACCTCCTAACTCAGCTCAGGGGTGGGTCCCCACTCAAAGTCCCATCATTACTAAAAGAAACCCCCAAAACATGAAAGAGGAAAAAAGTGACTGGCCGCGAGGGCTCGCTGATTAAAAGCTGAAAAACACTGGCCACGAGGGCTCGCTGATTAAAAGTGAAAAACACTGGCCACGCGGGCTCGCTGATTAAAAAGGTGAAAAACACTGGCCACGAGGGCTCGCTGATCTTTGATAAGAAATTGGCCAAAAGGGCCAGAATTTTTGATTGAAAATTAGGGCCCGACGGCCAAAAAACCAAAGGTAAAAGTAGGCCGAAAAAGGCCTTCTAAAAATAAAGAGTGTGTGCCTAGAGTGTGCATTCTGGCCGAGCATAATGCGCTCAAATGGCCCTCAGCGTGCGTGTGTTGCTTCGTGTTTGCTCAGATCATCTCCTCTGACCTGTGTGGGCCAGAGGAGGTCCTAACTCGAGTCCTATGGGGGGACTAAATGCGTTGGGGATTCTCCGGCTAAAACGCTGGCACACCAGGAGAACGCATTTTAGAGGGGGGATACACGACCTCTCTCGGTCGGAGCTGAAGCAACACTGATGGAAATTTTGAATTTTCAGTGAGCTGACAGGAGTCTGACAGCTCACTGACCTTATTGCTTTTGCCGGGTCCTCTTTGAAGAAAGCAGGATTTCCAGACTTTTCTGGAAATCCTCTTTGTAAATTCAGACCCGACGTGGGCTGTTTGCACGCCTGGCCCACCGGAATGGAGACTAATGGGGGGTCTGGAGTTATGACCCTCCAACTTTACCCCTTGTTTGATGGATTTCCCAAGCTGAATTTCCATAAACTTTCCAGACTTTTTGGTTAACATGTAGAGGTAACCAAAGGGGAAGTTTGCTACTTAGAAAATTGATTTCCTCGAATCAAAAAATGAAATAATACGAAGTAAAGGCCTCTCGGGGCCCATTATGAAAAAATAAATATTAATTGCCACTTTGGCCGTAATATTTTGTAAATTTTATGTTTATTATTTTCAGGCGCTCCCTTGTTTCCAAGCCCCTTTCTTTTCCTTTTGGGCGTGACCTTTCGGCCGAGAACAAGGGAGGCCGCTCGTTAATCCCAGCAACAATTGCTCTCCCTCACTGGAACTTAGAGTCTCTTACCTGAGGAGATAGGAGGGCAATTGTTGCGCAAAATTAGTGCATACAAGGAACTACGTAATTTTTTAGGAAATAAAAACTAGGTATTAATATTCTACGTACAAAACTACCTAAGTCCACTTAATTTCATCTTATTTTATTAATTTGGGATAGGGTTACGCCCCCTCCGAACCTATTTTCACAATTAAGGTGTGTACTAACTCCTTTTCTGCAAGGCAAATCTTTGCTGGGTGAGGGCCAACAGAAGCCCAAAGAATGAATAGAGGAATGAATGAACGTAACAACACGTGATTGATACGTTCTGTTACAAAGTTTACGTAAGGCCACTATTAGGTAATTAAAATGTAATCTCCCAAAAATTTTGGCCTGTATCTTTCGCATTATTGGGAGTTAAAAGACCGGGTTTGGCTTTTTAGAATCAGGAAAAAATTGCCTTTCAGATAAGTCTAAGTTGTATTTTTGCCAAATCTTCAAAATTTATTAATTATTACCAAATTACTGCTAATTAGACCTAGCTAACACCTATTAATGTCCCTTAACATTATTTCATACACCTAGCTAACGAATAATTACATTTTAGTGACCCATCTTCCAACATGTGAACTAAATAGCCGTATAAGATGTCTTTCAACAGAGTTTTCTTTGACAATTTGCTGTTTCTTATACAACACGTTTATTAAGCTTTTTGTTTCACTAATTTCAATTCACTTTAATTGAAAATTTCGGAATATTTCTAACAACCGGAGGCCTTGTAAGGCCTGGAAGGGTAACGACCCCTCCGTTATTAGTTAATACCCTGATTAATCCTTATTAAACCGTATTCTGCTGAGATTCTATTCTAGTCTTGCGTCATTGAAGCGTGTTATAGTGCTATTTCTAACCTTATTCCCTAACCACGCTAGACCCTATGTCCCTATTGGTGAATTTCTGGGTGTTTTGAACCGACTGACAACTCTGGTACTCACATAATTATCAATAAACACAATAACTGCTTGGACGTTCACACATTCTAGGTTCTGAGCAACAGACATTCGCAAAATATAGCAATAGCAAATCCACTTCAGATCACAATCCATGGCTCTAATGAGTTTTTCATAACTTTTTGAGTTTTAATTCATCCATAACATTACATATGCAAGTTTTACTCACTATTGCTACAATCGCTATGCCAAAATTTTCGAAAAAATCGAGTTTCCAATATTGAAATACCACATATATCAGATCAAAGCTGACACCTAGACGGTCCTGAAAATATAATCGAAAAATTTTTCCACTGAGCGAGTTACGAGTAGTGGCCAGTCAAAGTCGAAAAAGCGGCAAAGATCAAAGGATTTTGAAAATCGGAAAAATGAAATAACTCATGCAATTTCCAACCAAAAAAGTTTGAATTTGCTGTGAAGGACTTTGAGACAAGGGGAACATTTTCCTGAAAGAATCGCGGTAGTACCATGTACCAATCCTTCTGGACATATAAAAGCGGCACCCTTTGAAATCGCACGGGAAATTTCCAAAAAATGTTTCACGAAAGAAAGGTCTCATCAGTCCGTTTCAGAAAATATATACTTTGTGGTAGCTATCTTGAAGCGTTTTTGAGATATAGAGAAAACAGTTTCGCTTTCTACATTTTTTGGTAAAGTTGGTCGAAAATACCCCCTCCCAGCACGTTTTTGTGGGTGTCGTCCCCCAAACAGGCCACAAATTGGATATTTTTAGGGTTATTTTTGCAAAATTTTTCAAAATGTCCAAATTTTTGTCTCAAAGTGTTTATTATTATTAGAAACACGTTTAACTGTATTATGGATTTTCTGACTCATTATTAACCTTATTTTGTACTGGGAAACATGTTGGTAATCAAGTTTTCTAGTTTAAAAACCATGTCTAATGTCAAAATTACTTCACAGTTGAATGTTTATCGTCATTAGAAACGGCTTTATTATTTATAGGATTTTTAGTATTTATAGGATTTTTAGTAAAATATAGGATTTATGGCATAAAGTAGTAAAATGTTTTTGGGTAGGGTTGGGATTATAGGTGTAATTGGGGGGGGTTGGGGGGGGTTTGGGGGGTCAGCCGTTTTGAGGTGGGGTGGCCCGGCATAGGTGTACCACCTGTTTGGGTTGGGGGGGGGGGAGTAGAAGGTCCAAATTTGGCTCGGGGGACCCCACCAAAATCCGAAATTTGGGGAGGGACCCCCCCTAAACTGTACCCAAGTTTTTTTAGCTAAAAGCTCCTTTTTCGATGTACTAGTATATATATATATATATACGTACTCAAAAGCTTCTGTCAATAGCTTGTGTACTAAAATAAGACTTGACAATTGACAAATTTGTGCTAAAAAATATGCCAAAATTAGCCCAGATTATGGCCTTCTATATATAATTGTGTATAATATTACCTTTTAATTGTTATAAATAACCATCTTCTAGCTGCTTATAGCCAGGTTATCGCACATTCTACGTGTACTATCCCATTTTCCTCTCAAAATTGCAAAAATTATTGTTCAAAAATTTTGCATTTTTACTTGAGGTGTGGACCGCTTTTTTAGGGGGAGAGGGGGGTTGAAGCTCAAGCTTGGGGGGGAGTAATTGAGGCCAGGTAGGGGGAGGGTCTGGCCCATAGTTTCCCTAGGGGGTTGGGGGGTATCCCCCCAAAATTTTCGACCAACTACCCCCTCCAGATTTTTTGACTATCCCTCACCCCACTTTTGGTTACCGGGTGCAAAATTTTGGCACTATGCAATTGAAAGTTAGCTAAATTTGCTAAAACATGGTCATTTTTTGAAAATTTTTTCTCAATCCCGGCAAATCGGGTTAAAACGGTAAAACATCTAAAAACGATACAACAACATATTTTTGACAAAAAAGCACATTAAAATACAGAAAATTTGCGTTTTTAGGCCATTTTTGAATTTTTTGAGGTCGAATTTTGGGGGGGGGGGTTCGGAAATTTATCACTTTTCGGGGATCGACCACCAAATTTTCGAAATTTGTCCCCCCCAACCAAAATTTGGAAACTATAATACATTTTCCGTGGGGGGGTCTCACGAAGTATATAAACTGTAGCCTGGTTCACCGGTCCGGAGAAAAATCAAATTTGGGGAAGGGGTAAAAAATTTTTGGTCAAATATTTGGCTCCAAGTCACAAAATTTGCTAAGAAAGCGTTATTTCCAACTAAAAATCAAAAATATTTTCTTCATTTTTGCTCATTTATTCGAAAAAACTGGGATTTTTTGTAAAAAGATTTCGATATGTTTCCAAAAATTTCGAATTTTACTTGGTACGGTAAAATTTTCAAAATTTTGAGGGAAAGTCTGGCAAATTTGGGTGGAGCGGGTCACGGGATTTGGCCATTTGGGGGTGGGTCTCTCCCGTTTCAGGGATTGGGGTCGGCACTTTTTTATTGGGGGGAAGGGTTCCCTCCACCCCCTGCAAGACGCGCCGTGGGGGGGGGGGGGGGCCAACCCCCCCCAGCCATTTTCAAACCCCCCGAAAATTTTTGGGGCCCAAAACCCCAACAGGGGGGGGGGGGGGAATATCCTTGCCGGAAACCAGTGGCCAAAATGGGCATTTTAGGTAAATTTGGCAAAATTTTCAAAAATCCAATTTTTGGCTTAACGTGTTTATTATCATCACATTTATAACAGTTTTATGGACTTCTAGACGCAATATTGGCCTTAATATGGACTCAGAAACATGTTGGCAATCAAGTTTTCGAGTTTAAAAACAATGTCTAATGTTAAAATTACTTAATGAT
>JASAND010028774.1:0-15646 GCA_030248195.1 Trissonchulus latispiculum
AATTGCTTGTGGCTTGTAAACTTGTGAACTTGTGACTAATGATGAAATAGGCCCCTGGGTGGAATCACACAGGCCTGACAGGCGTGATTTATTAATTTTGCTGGTCAGACAGTAAAAACTAATCTTTTATGCCTATCTTTAATAACGTTAATTTTTTAAAATTTATACTAACTGCCCGGCGTACAAATGAATCACGCAGGTCTGAGAATTTAATTTAATTTAATTTAATGGCTTAACCTAGTGTTGTTTTAGTGACATATTTTAGTTTCGGTTTGCATTCGGCGGTCCATTGGTTTCAGTTTCAGTTTCAGGTCGTCTCCCAGAATAGATGGTTTCAGTTTCAGTTTCAGGTCTTCTCCCAGAATAGTAGAAGTTTCAGTTTCAGTCGGTATTACAAAATAATTTCCGTTTCAGTTTTAGTTTCAGTCGGCGTTGTGTCAGTTTCAGTTCATTCGAAAAACTGCATTTTCCAGACCAGAGACATAATATGAATGATGCATATTGTTGTGAATATTTGTACTCACACGTCAGAGTATTATTAACTACGACGGCTGAAACTACTGAAACTTAAATTATTTTGATTTTCTCTGATATGATTTGATCTGATAATTAAAATATCATTCTCGTTTTCTTGCTTGATCCATAAAGTAATTGACTAAGTTTGTTATTTTGATTTAATAGACGAACGTTGATAAATGCACAAAGTGTTCACTATTAATGCAACAATTATAACAAAAATAAGTGTATCAGTATTTGTTCTTCGTTGAAAATTCCTTTTCAACTTTTCGTCGTCCTTGGCAATTATGTTCCTTGGCTTTTGGTTGCATAGAAGTAGCCACATTGTATCCAGATCCCCTGAAAAAGCAACGGAATCATTACCATTCGCTAAGGAAGTACTAAACAACAGCAGACGTATCATTTAATGATGTACTCAAAATATTTACGGCCTACGTAGTTTAATCATTAGCTGCCTTCTTTAGTGTAGTTTAAGTTAAGTTCGTGTATTCAGTGACCCTACTTAATTCATTAAACTGCGCAAATAATCTACGTACTCGTCCTCAGTGAGTTACTTTAAAGTGAGCAGGCGCCTATTTCACACTCTAACTACGTTTAATGAAACTCGTGCAGGTCAAAGGTTGACTTGTCTTAAAGTAAGCCTACGTGTTGCTAGCATTATTACGCGCATTAATTATTCTGCACACATTTGCTTACGACAAATAATTAAAGTAGCATATGAGCGAACGCAGATTAGCCTAAAGTGAGGGGAGGCTTTGTACTAAACATTTTGACGCATGCAAAGCAGGTGTGGCTCCCTTGCTTTCTAATAAGCAAGGGAGACCTTTTGTGTCGGCCGCTGGAGGACCAACTTTTGGAAATTATTGGGGCTTCTGTTTACTGCAGATTTATGAGCTCCAGCAGTGACCCCTAAAACTTGATACCAAAAATCCGCCCTTTGGCCGTCTATTTTTCTGAATTAGGGGTCACCTGCTCTCATCAAGTTTGGGGTCCTTCAGCCGCCAGACGCGCCTGTGGGCTGCCGTAGGTCTCGACTCGGCAGCCCAATAGAAAAAACGTGATCACACCAAATCAGCCAATCAGCTGTTAGAAGCTGAAAGGTCAGCCCCCCTGATGGGGTCTCGACTGCAATTAGCAGTTTGCTGTCAGTGTTTGGCTGGCAGCCGGGGAGAGAGGTTGGTCTCTCTCCCCTTGGAAACTTTAGTGCTAATATTAGCCCCCACAATAGTCCGTTTGTATCCGGGGGAGATCTGTTCTGCGCCAATTATACGGAGGCCTGGACTATAGCACCTCTCCCCTTCCCCCCTTTACCCCGTAGGGTTTTCCTTTTAGGTTCTGCCAGCCAGGCACTCAGGATCTGGCCGCCCCCGTGAGCCCATATGTCCTCGGACGGCTCGCGGGGTGCACTGCTTTTGACCCGGGGACCCTTATGCCTGACAAGCGGTCCCCAGGTACCTCCACTCTCACTATTTCCCGGGGTCTTCGGACCCCGGAAGACCATTTTTCTACCTTTTGGGCCGAGTGCCCTTAATTGTCTTTTATGTATTCGTTTTCGCGAGGGTGTGGGCCTTTCGCCCCAACCTCTGGGGTATTTTTTGATGGGTTTTTAGACTTTCCCTTTAGTGGTTTGCGAGCAGTCGAACCTCGCAAACCTCCCTTGTTAAAAAAGGGTTTTTCTAGTCACTTTACCGTTTCTGTATTTTTCTAAAACAGCCCTTTTGCCCCACTCTACAAATAAATTCTCACGGGTTTATTTCTACACAAAACCCACTTTAAAACCATCAATTTCATCTCTTTTTAGCCTTCCAGTTTTCACTCCAAAACCCAATTTTTCACCCTAAAATCAACCTAAACTTGGGTAGTTAGTTTTAAGGTGGTGATTCCTTTTGGTGTCATCAACTTTGAAACGTTATTACTCATTCATTATTTGGAGTTAGAAACCCATCTTAATATCAAACTGTAGCTTTAAATTTTCTCTTTTTAATGAATACAATGAAATTAAGTTTGGTTTTTCGAAATTATTTTACTGTATTTTAGAAGGAAAATAATTTTCAGGATTTTTTGCAGGCTGAAATAAGTTTTTTCGGGAGACGTCGGTTATATCAATCGATACATCTGTCAAATAGCTGGGGACCCTTTTTTAATTATTGAGAAATCGCTCTTCGTTGTGGAGAAATTAGCAAAAAGGTATGCGCAACCTGGATTTTGTCTACTTTTCCAAACTTTGGCAAGCGACCATGTTCGCTAGAAAGCCGCAATCGGGGCAACTAAAAAAGGGTCTCGGGGTAATTTAGTACAGAACGCATCTGCAAAATGGCAGTCCTTCACATTGCATAGGGAATGCTCCACAATCCCCAGAAAAAAATTGGTCGTGTTTTTGAAAAAACTACATTTTTTAAAACTACAGCTAGTAGGATAGCAATTGGATAACGATCATGTCGCAGATAATTGGCCTCTGTTGGGCCTTTAAAATGATACCCTTGGTTTGATATTGCGGCTTGTGCAGCTCGAGAAATAATGGATTATTTGATTTCTCCAGAAATGACAAGTTTTCAATGCCAAAATAAGAAAATCGGTTATATATCACGATTGCGAAAAGCTAGAAGGCTACTTTAAAAAGCAAAAATGTAGAGCATAACGAGATCTTTCGAATGAATGTAGTTACAACTATGCAGCTGCTGTTCAACTGTCACAAATTGGCTAAAACCGACTTGAACGCAAATGTTGAATTTTTGAACCGGGATTGCGCAGAGGGTGTTAGAACGCTAAAATAAGTGTTTTTGGAAAGTTTCGTAAAATTCCGACTTGGTTTGTGCCGTAAACTAACAGAAAGCACCAAAAGGAATCACCACCTTAAGGGAGGAGCCTCACCTACCCACCTTGAGGAAGGGGAGTTAGGCCACTCCCCGGAGGTAGGTCTTTCAGGTTAGGACCCCCCCATACCCCCACAGCCGGCAACTAGAGTTGCCGGCCATGTCTTCTCACTGCGTTCAAAAAGCCACTGTCATAACCTTGTTTTGTTTTAATCATTGCCGGATTAAAATATCAGGTTTCCTAAAACATTCCAAAAGCCAGAAAACCAACTCTTAAATGTCGTTTAATCTATTAATTATTAAGATGTTAGCAGGGGAATACCGGCTCCCCTTTAATTAAAAGCTGTCCTTAGCATATTCTTTGTAATAATTGCTGTAACAGCAATTATTGTCCCCGTTGGCTTTTACACAAATAAGACAAAAACACACGGGTGATCACGTGGGAATGGTCATTTCTGGGCCATTCCCGAAATATAATGCACTTTCACGCACTCGTAGCTATGATATCGCGAATTGGTTAGGTTGGGAACTAGCCCCATTCTAACACTGTTAGGATTATAATTGTATTGTGTTGTATAAATAAATCCTCACGTAAACTCCTCCAGTTGAGGTTGTGAGTAAAGTCAACTATCGTGAGGTGTGAATGTTGCATAAATGTGTCTGAATAACTGTGTGAGTAACTGTGAATGTATGACTGAAACTGTATGCATGAAATAATGTAAGTACGATTGTATACGTGTGGTTACCGTCTAAATGAGCGTGTGAAAGTAGTATGTGTGAGTACGCATGAATGGAATTACGTTTGCTGTGTGATTATAACAGTGTGAATGGGACTGCTCATGTAAACCCCTCGCAGAGGTCTTGAGTGTAGTCAGTAGGGAACCAGTTAGTTAGGGCACAGTATTAGGTAGTAGTTAAGCATCACAAGTAGAGCATATATTGTAAATAGTTAGGTCAAGTATAGGCTAAGCGGTTGGTCTTGTGTCAGTCAGTATTAGTTAGCGTTAGTAATTATAGTCAGTATTAGGTAGCGTTAGTAATTATAGCCAGTATTAGTAATGGCGGTTAGTATCATAATATTAGTTATGATAAGATTGTTAATAATGGTTAATGTCTGTTAGTATGTGCAGTCCGGTTATAGATTGACCCCAGAGGCCAGCGTAAGTCACCTTATTCAAGGTGCGGGCCCTCTGCACGAAAAGGGTCAATCTACGGTTGTCTTAGCTAGATTTCTAGGCCCAGTTTAGGGATTTGGTAACCTCATTTGCATATTTGCGGTAATATGGTTTAGGAGCCAAATAGCGGGTTACCAACCCAGGTTAGGGTTATAATTATCGTTATTAAGGGGGGGGGCTACGAATTTCACTAAAAGTTCGATATTGGAAAAGCTAGCTAGTTTTTTGCCACATAATAGTATTAGGTCTAGTGTAAAAATAGTTTAAAGTTTGAAAGAATTCCATGCAGCGTAGCGTCCTGTGGAGCCATCAGAAGTTGGTGTTGTCGGTCCGAAGCTCGACATGACAGGTGCACAAACTTGGCCTCGCCCTGGTCGCTATGTGCAAGGCACGGTACCAAAATTTTCAGGAATTAGTTCTGACATATAGTGCTTTGATATTGTGTAAAATAATCTCCAGACCATTGCCTACTTTTCTGTGCTGTACGATCAAAGTGCGAAAAATTGGGTGTTGTATGTCTATACGGGTGGAGGTTAACTAACTGCTAATGAGCTGTGGTTTACCAAATGAGCCAAACTTTGCTGCAATTAATACTCCAAGTATCTGTCTTAACTTTGGTATAAATGACGTGATTTCGTTAATCCCTGCGTTCGCAGTGCTGGATTATATTATCGATATGGTCGCTGTTATTTGGTGCCATTTCGAAGATGTGAGCCAATTACTCCAAAGTACTGTGGCAGAATCGGCTGAAACGTTGCACATTACAGGCCAGTGAGTGTACCAAGATGTGCCGAAAACTATGTCACTAAACCTCGCTCCAATGTTTAGAAATGCTAGATTGATTTCTCAAAGTATGGATGGCGATCGCTCCAAAAAGCTCTAAGACAGTTGTAAGCGCATACTGAACGAAGGAAGCGTCATATCGAAAAACGGCTTTCATATTCGAATTCAGCAGGTCAAATAACCCCTATAAGCACCTTTTCGGCAAAATCGGAGACAAAAAGTTTTTGACCCCATTTTACTGTGCTTAGCTAGCTTTTCAAGCCTAATAGCCTAATAATAATAATAAGGGTTATTTCTTAACAAAAGGTTTGCTAGCACACTAACCAGAAAACCAAAACCCTTGAAACTCACAGACAGTTTGCCCCTATTAGAGCCTAATATTTGGTAAAAAGCTGGGGTAGGCTAATGGCTGTCAATTTTATTAGATCGAAAACGGCGCACGGTCACATCGCAACTTTTTGTCAAATTTCAAACTTTGAGCTGTTATAGCTGAAGAAGGAAGCAACGCTCGAAAGCAGAAATACTTTTAATATTTAGCACTAGTAACAGTTAAGATTTATGGCTGAAAAAGTTTCAGAATTGGTCAAACCGTTGATCCACCAGAGCTGCAAAAACCTTTTTGAAAAATCCCATTTTTCGAACTAAAATTTGTACTTTGGCGTCCTGCCAAAAACGGTGTATATGAGATATATTGTTGCCCACCCTAAACTTTTTTAATTTGATATGTTGGCTAACGTTGGAGGGAAAAGTAGGTCTCTCCGACGATGTCCTGCCGACCCGTTCGTAGCCCCCCCCCCTTAAGTCTAGTTTAGGCCTGTAGTGTGTGAAATAGGCCTCAGTTAGTATCAAGTAGTCCGTATTAGGTAATAGTAAGTAGTAAGCGGTAGTAATCAACTTTATCCTGTTCAGTGGCCAGGTTTGGGCCCTAATTAAGTATTATTCGTAAATTATAGCAAGTAGGCTACACATCCTGCAGGGTAATACGTAGTAGTTTAGATTAGGCCAGTTTAGCTGTAGTTTAGGTCTGTAGTGATACTGAGTAGTGCACACGTGACTCTATGCCCATGAGAGGCTCGGTCAGAGCCTCATTTGCCTATTTAGCCAAGTAGGCGGGAACGGCCCCAAGCTTGGTCCTTTTCGTTCGTTTGATCCTCAAAAACATCAATTTTCGTCTGTTTTCAACCTAAAAATACAAAATAACACATTACACGTTACGCAATACACAATTCGGGTCTCAAGCCCGCACGTGAAAGCCAATCGGTCCGGACAATAGTTGCTGGGGTTCTAATCCCCACCACCTCTGTTTCTAATGGGTTTTAACCCATTTGATTCAGGTAGCCCGCCGGATCTTCACCTCAGCGCCTTTGCTTGTTGCCTGAAGCTTAGTCCGGTCATCTGTCTAGCGAGCGATCGAGTCTCAGTGTATCAGTTTGGTGGAACGTGAGATCAGTCCAGTCCTAGCAGTGCCAGTGTCAGTATCAGTAGTATTTTGGATCCGGAAGTAGATCCTGCTGCCAGTGTTATCTCAGTTCCAGTATTCTGGCCCTGTTCAGTTGCCTAATAGGTACTTGTTTGGATCATCTTTGGGTTGCGTCAATAACGCAGATTAGCGGAGAGAGCGGCTACTACCTGTCTAATCTTGGGAACTTTGCGTGAAACCTAAAACCTGTCTCTTTTCTAACCTCCAACCCAAAAGTATCATGTTCAGTGAAAGTGGTACAGCCTACGTTTTGATCCTCACCACTGAAGCCTCTCTATAAACCGATTGACAATCTGTACTCTTGTGTTAATCTTGAGATAACTATCTGAGGAAGCCTAACCGACCTTTCCGTCAATAACCGACATTCTCCCGGCCTGTAATTGTCTTTATCCATCTCAGAGACGGAACTCTTCTCGAAATTCAGTTATTCTGGGCAGTCAATTATACGGAGACACCAGAGCAAAGCCAACCTCGCTTCCACTCCATTCGGATTATAAAAGGTGTTAATTAGTGTACCTTGTGTGTGTGTGGTCCCAACAGTTACTGTAAGGGACAGAGTCACAATAGAGGCTAGCAAAGAGTCTAAGAGTTGAGTTAAGTCAAAGCACATAGGATACCGGTTTAGTTAGCCCATATCAGCACTAGAGTGGGTATATAAACCTGAAGATTGTACTGTAACGACTCCGAAACCGGATAATCAGCCCTAACCGCGAAAGTACCAGTCAAACCAAACCAAGGAGGCAATTCTGGCAGACAGTATCCGTATTGTTGTTACTGTACACCTATAACTGCAGTGATTCTTTGTCTGCTGGAATTTGGTAAAAACGGTGTGTGTATTTTGTAATAATAAATAATTACACTTTTAGCTGCTTCGGCTTTCGTGTACGTTTCAGAGATCGCCAACTCTATCCGTATTGAGGTTAGAGTTGAAACTACAGTCGCCCATTGAGACTATAAATCTTAGTTCCCTTGCCTAAAACGAACTCACCCCATTCGACCCCATTTTACGTCAGCTATTGAGCCCTGGTTGTCAGAACACCACTACAGCCAGTGCATCAATCTAAGCGAAGATCCATCATTGCGTGTCGACCTTGACTCGTGTCTTGGATCCTGATCAGATCTAGTCTAGCCTAGTCTATTCTAGCCCTAACCAACTACATACGACCCCGAACCAGAACAAAGATTTATTGGAGATCACGGCCCACATCAAATCTAAGGAAATCCAGCAAAGATCTGACAGAGTCAATTTAATAGACTAATACAAATGTAATACAAAAGTCAGGGTGTAATTATGCAAAGCAGTGAGCGACCCCCGTTTGGACCATGTACCCATATAGGGGCGGTGTGAGATGGGGTCAATTCGTGGGGGGGGGTCAGGCGAAAGCGCGCATAGCATAGTTTTGCCCTTCACTGCATAGAGTGTGACGCTTGTCATACTCTTATCATTATGTACTCTTGGTATTTGTAATGTTATGGATGAAGTAAAAGTCAAAAAGTTAAGAAAACTCATAAAACTATGAATCGCGATCGGAACTTGAATTGTTACTGTTTGTTGCAGTTTGTTTGTTTCTGGAATGCAGTGTGTGAACGTCCAAGCAATATTTGTAATTATCTTGTGTTCTTGTGAATACCAGAGTTGCCAGTCGGTTCAAATAATTCAAATCATTCAAAAACTTACTAAATGGGACATAGGTTCTAGCGTGGTTAAGAAACTAGGGTTATAGCAGTGTTAGAACACGAATAAACAGCGCAAGAAGAGAATAGGAACTCGGTAGAATCTAGGTGAAAGAAATAAGGCTAGAAAATAGCGTTATAATCTGCATAGGTAGTGCCAGAATAGGATAGGAACCCGGCGTAATATGAGCTAATAAGGTTTGATCAGGGCTAACTATTAACGGAGAGGTAGTTACCACTCCAGGGTCAGTAATAGGCCCTAACTATAGCCTTTGATCAACTAACGGAGGAGTCGTTACTCTTCCCCAGGCCTTGGCGGGCCTCCTGTTGTTTGGAAAATGGTTCAAAATTTCATTTAAAGTAAACTCTTACAAGTGAAGAGGAAAGTTATCGAAAAGTATCACTCAAGAAATAATGAATTATTACAGAAATTGCAGTTAAAAATAACATATACGGTAGTACGTTGGAAGATGGGTCATTTAAACTTTAATATTCGCAGCTAGATTCATGAAATATGGTTTTGGAGCACTAATATGTGCTAGTTAGGCCTAATTAGTGTTAATTAGGCAATAATTAATGAATTTTGACAATTTTGAGTGAAAATATAACTTAGGTTTATCTGAAAGGCAATTTCTTCCTGGTTCCAAAAATCCAAACCCGGTCTTTTAACTCCCAATATTGCTAAAGTTATGGGTTAAAATAGTTTTGTAACTTTAAAATTTAATTCTTTAATTTTAACCTTACGTAAACCCCTTAAGTGGGCGTAACAAACACTTGTTGTTACGCCCATTCATGTTTCATTCATTTCCCTATCCATTCTTGGGCTTCTGTTGGCCCTCTCCCAGCGAAGATTTGCCTCGCAGAGGAAAACTTAGCGTGTATTCATAGATAACAATAGGTTCGGAGGGGGCGTAACCCTCTCCCAAATTGTTTAAATAAAATGAAAATAAGTGGTCTTAGGTAGTTTTATACGTAGATTAATAATATCTAATTTTTGTTAGCTAGAAAAATACGTAACTCTTTGTATGCACAACTTTTGCGCAACAATTGCCCTCCTGCTCCTTACGGTAGGAGCTTCCAGCGCTAGTGAGGGAGAGCAATTGTCGCTGGGATTAACAAGGCGGCTTCCCTTGTTCCTGGCCGAGAAATCGTCACTAAAAGGAAGAGAAAGGGGCCAGTGAATAAGGGAGCGCCTGAAAAATAACAAACATAAAAATTTACAAAAGTTTACAGCAATGATAGGACTTAATATTTGTTTTTTCATATTGGGCCCTGAGAGGCCATTATTCTGCACTTTTTCATTTTTCTTTTCATGAGAATTTTTGTTTTTATCAGTAACTTTCCCCTTTGGTTACCTTTATGTGTTAACCAAAAAGTCTGGAAAGTTTCTGGAGATTCAGCTCTGGAAATTTCGCACACAAAGGGGTCATAATTCTAGACCCCCCATAAATCTCTATTCCGGTGGGCCAGGCGTGCAAACAGCCCACGTCGGGTCTGCACCCACAAAGGGGATTTCCAGAAGAGTCTGGAAATCCCGTCCACCTCAAAGAAACCGCCAACAGGCGTGAGGTAGACTGACTGGAAATTCAAAATTTCCAGTCAGCCTTGTCTTCAGCTCCGGCCGAGAGCGGCCGTGTATCCCCCCCCCTCTCTTCAATGCGTTCTCCTGGTGTGCCAGCGTTTTGGCCGGAGAATCCCCAGCGCATTTAGACCCCCCTTAGGACCACGAGTTAGGACCTCCTCTGGCCCACACAGGTCAGAGGAGATGAACTAAGCGAACACGAAGCAAAGACACACACAATCTAGGGCCATTTGAGCGTATTATGCTCGGCCAGAAACACAGAAGAACGCACCTTTTCTGGTTTGTAGAAGGCCCTTTTGGCCTATTTTTACATTGGTTTTTCGGCCTTCGGGCCTTTAATTTCTTAATCAAAATGTAGCCCTTTTTGGCTCATTATTAACTCAAAATTAGCGAGCCCTCGTGGCCAGTCTTTTTTTACCTTTTGCTTTTATCCAGTGGGCCCTCGTGGCCAGTTTTTGCATTTCTCAATCAGTGGGCCCTCGTGGCCAGTTTTTACATTTTTTAATCAGCGAGCCCTCGTGGCCAAACATTTTTCCTTTTTCACATTTTTCGGGGTATTTTGTAATGAAGGGATTTTGAGTGGGGACCCACCCTTGAGTTGAGATAGGAGGTCCCTTGGTTACGACCTCGTGTTCTGAACTGATTTAAGTTTAGGGAATAATTCTCCCCACAGCCGGCAATTAGGAATTGCCGGCCATATTCGTACAGTTAGGCACTACTGAAGTCAAAAAAAACATTGTCTGTAATTGTGTTATGTTATTTGTGTAGGTCGGCTACCTAAAACCAGTAGGATTTAAAATTCAGAAACCGTTTTAATTACTAATCATTCAGTATTTTTGAGGGGAATGGCCGGCTTCCCCAAAGTTAATTTAATCAAGCTGTCCTTAGCGGAAATGATCGTAGTGTTTAGTAATAATTGCCGAGCAATTATTACTCGTTTCGCTGTCTAACAAACTTTCAAAAATTTCAAAGTTCCAGTCTTGGCTAAAGTTATAAACTTACAAACTTTGGGCTCCAGACGGAGACCCGTTAGTTCCAAAAATCACAACAAAGAGTGCATACAAAGAATAGGTAGAGTAGGTAGATTTAGGTAGGTCTAGGTAGGAAAGTGTCAGAATTTGTTTCAGAACTTGTCAGAACATTTGTCAGAACTTTCAGGGGCTCACCCAAAGACCGTCCCTAGGTTAATAATTAGTAACTTAGATTATTGTGATACTAGTTTGACAGTCCTATTGTAAGGGGACGTATAAAGAGTAACATAGCACAAGCATATAGGGCAACACACAGCATATAGGGAAATTGAGTTAGCAAGAGTTAGTAGAGTGAAAGGGTGTAAAGGGCGTTAAGAAAGAGTATCGACCTTGTCCCAATAATCTAACCAAAGTTTGTAATATTATTCCGGACAGGAATAAAATTAATAGTAACCTAGGAAGGGAAAGTAATTGGCAACTCTGGTACAGTAATCTTGTACTGTATCTAATTGTATTGTAATCTAATCGTTAGTGTTGTCGTAATTGTTAGTTTGAACGCACAGAATTGTACAAGCAGTAATTGTAGTGTTTACATTAAATTATCAGTGTGTTAGTTACCGAGTCTTATTACAAGCAACAAAGGCGCGTTAGCCTTCACATACGGTGCGTTTACCGTCTAGCTTATTACAAGCGAACCAAGGCGCGTTAGCCTTCACATACGGTGCGTTTACCGTGCAACTACTAGCCACAAGAAGGAACCAAAGATCCAGTGAGGACGAACTCAACCAAATCCAGTGAGGAAGAACTCAACCAAATCCAGTGCTCATCAAGAAAGCAAGTGCTGACCCCGCTTGCTGTACATTTGGAAATCATCATCAAGGAAGCAAGTGCTGACCCCTCTTGCTGTCCGACTGGAAAATCAACCCAGGAACCTCAAACGAACTCACCGACAAAGACCACTACTAAGGTTGGCCGCAGAGAATCTCTGATTCTGGAACACCACCTTTCAGAGATCTGGTGCTTAAGTCTGCTTCATTGCGAACAGACGTGCTGACCTTCCGTGTAAAGAAGAAGAGTTTAGAGAGTCAAGAATTTGGAATAGATCAGAGTTTTGATCTTGCTCACTTCATTACATATTACTAATAAATTATTAGTGATTAGTGGATTAGTGTAGCAGTTTTGATTGAAAATAGCTAACGTTGTGGAAAAGCCAGAGACATTCTATATGTCGTTTTGTATATTTTGAGATGCTCTAACAAACTATATATTCTAAATTGGTGTAAAATTAAAATTTGGACTAAGCCACAGGTATAACCTTCAAAAATCGCATTTTCTCTAATATCTGTGATCAAAACTATTGAGTTGGAGAAAATTATAGAAAGTTTTGGCCATTTTTGAATTAATCACTTCATTATCTACAAAATAATACGGAAAACACCAAAATTTGTTGGCTCAATTAATAGCTTTGCTCATTAATACTGCTGCACTAATCAACTAACCACTAATAATTTATTAGTAAAGGTGCATTCATAGTCGCGAACGCAGAGAGACGGTTGGGGGGGACAAACTTCGGAAATTTGGTGGTCGACCGCGACCCCCGAAATGGGATGGGGTGTTCAGTACCCCCCCCCCCCCCCGAGCCTGAATCCCCCGTAGTTTCCTTTGTGGGGGGTATCCCCCCTAAAATTTTCGACCAACTGTATCGTCCCCCAGATTTTTTGACTTACCCTCCCCAACTTTCGGCTACCCCCCCCGAACCCCCCCAACGATTTTTGGATCCAAAAAGTTAGCTAAATTTGGCCGAAAAAGTTTTCTAAAATTGTGACCTAAAATCGTTTTAAAACGGTGCAAAAACGCCTAAAACGTTAAAAACAAGCCTTATTTTTTGATGAGAAAAGTGCTAAATTACAGAAAATTTTGCCTTTTTTGGCCATTTTTCGAAATTTCTGAGGTCAAAATTCTGGGGAGGGGTACCCCCCATAACATGTCGGGGGTCGGTCGACCACCAAAATCCCAAGATTCGGACCTCAGAAAATTCAAAAAAAACGACTAAAAATGCAAAATTTTACTGTATTTTAACGACTTTTCCGTGAAAACAAGGCATGTTTTTATCGTTTTAAGCGTTTTTTACACCGTTTTAAACCGATTTTAAGCCAAAATTTGAAAAACATTTTCAAGAAATGACCATTTTTAGCTAAATTTAGCTAACGTTTTGGCCACAAAAAGTGCTGGGAGGGGGGGGGGTTCGTGAGGGTAACCAAAAGTGGGAGAGGGAAGGGATGGGATAGTCAAAAAATCTGGGGGGGGCATAGTTTTCCCTGGAACTTAGGGTCTCGGGGGGGTGGTAATTGGTAAATCTTGGGATTTTGGTGGTCGACCTCCGAAATGTGACGGGGAGTACAGTACCCCCCCCCTAGAATTCGGACCTCAGAAATTTAGAAAAATGGCCAAAAATGCAAAAGTTTCTGTAATTTAGCCCTTTTTTCATCAAAATAAGCTGGTTGTTAACGTTTTAGGCGAGTTTGCACCGTTTTAAAGCGATTTTAGGTCAAACCTTTAGAAAATTTTTTCAAAAAATGACCATTTTTCGACCAAATTTAGCTGACTTTTTGGGTACAAAAATCGTTGAGGGGGGGTTCGGGGGCAGGGTTGGGAGTCTCGCTCGGTCTCGCCCAAAAGCCGAGACTTGGCCAGTCTCGGTCTCGGCCTCGCTCACCCAAAAGTCTCGGTCTCGAACCGAGACCGGAAATTTTTTGAAAACATCAAATTTCAGCGAAATTTTTAAATCAGTGTAACGAAATTTAACTGGCGAGGTGCGGCAACCGTATGTTTATGTGTTAAAGCCCCTAATACGGGCCGGTCACCCAAAAGTCTCGGTCTCGGTACCCTGGTCTCGGTCTCGGTCATAGGCATAGGTGTGGCTGGCGTAAAAAGTGGGGGTGGAACCACAGGAAAACTTTTGTTGGAAAAAATCGGAAAAAAATCGGGACAATATTTTTCCGATTTTTTCCGGAAATTATTCCGACTTTTTTGTGCAACTTTTCCGATTTTTTTCCGATTTTTTACCGATTTTTTTCCGATTTTTTCCGGGGATTTTCCCGAAAACGTGTGCCCACTTTTTTTGGGAGCCATTTTTTGGGACGATTTTTTGGGGGAAGGGTGTTTATGGGCCCCCCACTAGAATAAGCCCAGGGTGCCAGTAGTTTTATAAAATCGATATTTTATATTTAACTATAGTTTATATAGATTTTGTAAAATGGTCGTTGCGTTCAGTAATGATGTCTGTCTGCTGTTAATTACGGACGCGATGGAATCTTGAGTATTCTTATTAACTAACCTATCGTCGAAAGAAATTGCTTTTAATGACTGCAAGATTGAAAGTTTTTTCACCATTAAATCCAAAGTGCTAGTCTTTCTTATTGGATCCAGAAAAATCCTATTGTGCTGATTTCAAACTCGGATCGAATTTTAGATGACTAACCAGTGAGAGGTTGAATATTTTGTTTTCCTTTCTATTCATTGGATTTAATTTATGCAAGCCAAAACATTTACAAAAATGTGAAAATTGGATGACTTGACCAAATTTAAGTCAGTTTCATCACTGACGGAATAGTTTTACACAGAAAGAACTTTTGAGAAAGCTATTATGCATGTTTATCTCAGGTTAAGGTGTCCAATATGCTTTAATTCTGCAATAATTTTAATTGAGCAAAGTAGCCCCTTTCGGCGGGCAAAGTAGCCCCATGTTGGGGTACTCTGCCCACCGGGGTTAAATATTTATGTTCAAACTTTATCAATCGAGAGATAGGTTCACAAGATAGCTCAGGATTTAAGCTTTAATTTGGCATATAACTTACTATAGTTTGTTAAAGGGGGGGGGGTGGGTTTTAGCTGAATTCCCCAAACAGCTAAAATTCGGCCTTTTTTCGAAACTTTGTAACTGTCGTACTAAATTACTCCATGTGCATCCGTACTAAGTGCGTTATACATGAAATTTGCTGTAGCAGAAAGATAACGCCTTTCGCTGTACAGTGCAAAAGAACTTATTCTAATACGATACAAGGAGCGGTCAGTAGAATTTTCGCTACATTCCTTTCCGAAGCAGGGTTTTAACCTTGCTTCCTTTTAAATGCGGTTCCCTTTTTAACTGCCACAGTTAAGTCAGAAAATCTTGGCTTGCCCCCCGAAATTTTTTCTGGCTACGCTAGTGTGCATAATACGTTGTATATACAGTGCGAGACGTATGCAGGTGTCGAGAAAATCCCAAGAAAATATTGGGGAAATTTGGGAAAATATCCGGAAAACATCGGAAAAATATCCGGAAAATCACAGAAAAACTTCCGAAAAATATCGTGAAAATATTGGGAAAATGTCTGGAAAAAATCGGAAAAATGTCTGGAAAATATCGGAAAAAAGATCGGAAAAATATCGGAAAAAAATCGGAATAATGGAAAAGTTGCACAAAAATCGGGAAAATCCCCGGAAAAAATCGGAAAAAAATCGGTAAAAAATCGGAAAAAAATCGGAAAAGTTGCACAAAAAAGTCGGAATAATTTCCGGAAAAAATCGGAAAAATATTGTCCCGATTTTTTTCCGATTTTTTCCAACAAAAGTTTTCCTGTGGTTCCACCCCCACTTTTTACGCCAGCCAC
>JASAND010028776.1:0-40109 GCA_030248195.1 Trissonchulus latispiculum
GCAAAAGTTAAGTTAAAGTGCACATGGTCATTCAAGTTACGCAGTTGTAGGAGTATTGATAGTGAAGCCCCTAGTCGTTTTTTACGCATATTATGTTGTCGGTTGACAGAAAACAATCAACTTACAAAAAATGAAAAATTATAAAAAAATTTGAAAAATTTAAAAAGCACTAAATTTACACAAAATTCATTAACACCTCGCCTTCCTGTGGTCCTCATTTTATTATCTGCTATGCAACATTATTGAACACAGTAGTCGTCATACGTGGATCATCGAGCGAACATCCAACAGTATAGTCTATCAAAATTAAATTGGACCAAAAGGAGTGAATACTGTGGTTTAGTGTCAATTGATAAAGGTCTCGTACAGGAGAACGCGTACATTATCAACTAAGCGGTTTTGGGGCGGTACGTGGTTCCAGTTGTACCTAATTACCAGTTTAACAGCATTTCGCTCAGTCCCATGCTATAAGACTAGTCCAATTGCAGTTAAGGCTGAAATTCTCCGTCTAACTGCAATTGAGAAGAAAAAATGGCTTTTAGACTACGACAGAAACACCAACCTGTAAGCAAAAAACAGCAACCAGCCAACAAGCAACAACCAACCAACCAACAAGCTGCGACATTTCCACTGCTTTGTGGGCAGAGACTAGATCAAAAAGATACTGATGGGCTGTCAATTCCAAGGTCAGAAACCGTTCCCGGAAGATCAAGAGCGACGCATTTATTTACAGAAAAATTACTGTGTTATTATATTTATTTTTTGGTAAATTTGTTTTGAATTCTATGCTAAATCCAATATCACTGATTTTTTAAAATTTAAGGGCAACTGACGTTGGGTCAGTTTATGCAAGGCTATTCGACCCATAACTCGTTGTACGAAATTTTACGTATGGCTTCATTTCTACTGATTCTACTCCTTTTTGTTCCGTCTAAAATTTATCACTATAACTTTGGCTCACAACTTCTTTTATGTCGTTTACATATGTAAGCCCCTCCAGAAAAAGATTGGTTTTTCACGCATTTTGTTCGAAAACCTCCAAGATATGAATTATATTAGTTTTTAATGTCATGAAGAAAATCTGAACCCCGACCTTTTTTTCAAAAGAGGGGGAAGGTGAGAAAGTGGTCGGAGAAGAAGCCGACTTGGAAATTTTCAAAGAATCCACGGTCTTGGGCAAAAGTTTTAGCGGCGCCCCCAGAACCACCAAAAATTTTAAAAGAACACCCCTTACAATTCTGATTCTGTTATGATGAACCCCCTGTTTGATACCTGAAGACCAGTTGTCTCCCTTTTCGGAGGGGAAGGAGAAACCGTTTCCGTTGATAACATTAGGGTTTTCTGACATTGTGGAATGCAGGGTCGAATATTCTTGCATTGAGCAAGTGGAGCCCGCAACGCAGGGATATAATTGAGAGGTCGAAACGGAGGTGAAACGAGGTCGCGCATTTCAAAGAGGGGTATTCTGTGAAGATTGCGTAATTTATCTACATTATTGAGGTGGCACTAGGTTAGCACACGGTAAAAGAAAACATTACTGTTGTGTTGTATCTCTGATTGCTCAGCTAATTAATATGGCTTAAAATTAGTTACTTGAGATTCAAACGTATTCGAGTCAGGTCGGGTGGGGTCACTTTGGCAGCAATAGTCTGAGGTATCCATCATTGTCACTATTTTCAATTGTCAGTTTGGAGTCTTGGATCTATCTGGTAACTTGTCTGTTTTGTTCTGTTTCTTTTTCTGTTTTTTCTGAATAAACCGTTCCGTAAAAAGTATTTCAAATTCCAGTGCCGTCTCGTTTCAGTTGGTAAGGATAATTATAGGGACTTAGCAGCATTGACACAGCCGACGGATCTGTAGATCCAATTTTATTCAGTCAGGGATTTAGTTGCAACTAAATCAAATCTCCACAATGTGAAGTAACTGCAGTACTTAGCTTTCGCAGACTATACGGTGCGCCAGTTTTCCAACATCCAGTTAACTCTACGTAATAGTACGTAAAAACGAGGCAGGATTAATATCGTTATGCCTTCCGAGATGCCGCCACATATTGCCAATTTGTACCCAGCAATATTTGTTCAATCGGCGAATCATGCATATGCACAAAATACTAGTTACAACGGAATTGGTAGTGTCAGTTATATTGAAATAGTAGCCCACGTAACGCCAAGCCACAGCATTAAGAAATTGAAAAGTGGAATTAACAAAACTTAAGATAAGAATGTGATGTTCCACAGTGTGGGATGAAACTGATGTTTGAAGTCGTTTATATAGCAAGTTTCCATAACTGATAACATAAATGGATAAGCTCCCAATTAAAGTCATAGACTCCTTTACCTTCCAATAAAAAGAGAAACTCTCAAATTGTCGGCTTTTTCCGGGAACGACCAAAGAAAATAGCCATAATGCGGGTCATAGTAACCAAATGTGAATGATGTGAGCACATAGGAAACGTTAAATCCTTCAATTGCATTAAAAGCAACAGTAATTGTTACAAAGGATAAATATCCATAAACAGAATGGATCCTTTTCCAGCATGAAAGCTGTCGTGTTGGTAGTAAAAATAGCAAACGACATAGTGCTGCCAATAGGCAAAGGTAGAGCTGCAAACCGTATGCTGTGCCTGCTATAGATGCTTGCTTTTGGTCAGCAAAGAATACAATTCTGTGCTTGATTAACACCAAAGCTTCGTAGGGATAGAACGGTAAGTTTGCAAGGTCCGCTGTTATTTGAGCCATGATTAGCACATATATCGGCTGGTCACGATAAAGCTTCAGACGAAACATCGATTCCAGAATGCAAAAGCAAAACAGGCCAGACTATATGACAGCAAAGCAACTCCGATAGCAATTCCAGTTGACTGTTTAATGTTGCCACACCGCAAACCTACACAAGAGTTTAGGTAGTAGTTGTCTATAGACAAATTTGATAAATTCACCATTTGTTGTTTCAGTTGTGATTACTGCTTCCAAATGAATCAGTTAAAAGTTGGGAAGCCTTGACGCATTGAAGCAACGGTATTTCTCTGTGAGCTTTATTCTTAATCGTGAGAAACAAAATCTGTTGTTCGTACTCCACTTGACATAATTTTGCCAGTAATATTGATTATTAAAAAGAAATAATATATACATAGGGAATACTATCATATAATGGGGCTTCGCAGTGTGGGTATAATAACAGGCAAATTTGAAGAAGCAATTTTATTAACACGTCCCTGTCAGTTTGTAGAGCATGTGCGGGTTAAATTTAGTTTCTCGGGTACGTAATTTGCTCAGGCTTAAGACTTAATACTTTTTCTTTCCGATGTGGTTGTAGGAAGTTTCGAATCGACATTTGGAAACTCTCACCCTATGAAAGTAAAGATGCCCTGTTGCTGTCTAGTGTCTGAAAGCCTTCTGCAAAGGTTCGTTAACAATGCCAAGTTAATTGTCTATTAAGAGCAGAACATTTGTAATGAAAGCGGCTGAAATCCAGGGGTCAAAATTCGTTGTTACACAGAGAGGCAGGCAGCGCGGAGATATGGAGGTCTACTCTTAGGTCTAAGGATCAAGCTAGCCTAGTGTGGGTCTAACCTAATCCAGACGGTCCGCCTGTTGGGTACGTGAGTTCACTAGTGCCTCAAGGCCAGTACTTATCAAGGGAACAGTTGCGATGCTTAACTGCCACCCACGGATCGGTACCAGGGGTCACTGCACAACAGAAGAGAACCTTGAAGTCGGAACAACTGTCACACTCGAACACGCAAGACCAGGGCTCCGTATGAGGGCTTCCTTCGGGCTCGCTATCAACAGTCCAAGCTTCAATCTCAGCACGATTCCACGGCTGAGAACAGTTGCAGTAGAAGGTTACCTCCGAATGCTCAGGCTCAACTAGAGAACTACCCTCGTGAACTAGGAAAAGTATGCTAAAGCTGTACTGGTTGTGACACTCAGGACACTGATGAAACGGCAGATTCAGTTGGTTCTCAGGTTCACTAATATCACTAAGATTTCCTTCGTCGTCAGCGTCTCCGTAGACAAACTCAATGGGCTCCAGACTGATCTTTTTACCAGATATCGTCGACTCAGCGGTTTCCTATCCAACCTAGTATCAACTACAACGACTTAAGCTTCCGATCCTAATTAACTATTCACTATGTCAAATTACCTCAATATCAAACAGCACAAACACACAAGATCAAGTACACTACAAATCTGTTGCAAAACTGATACAAGAGGAATCCGTTCACCGCCTAACAACTAAACCCAAATCTATGATCAGTCACAGGTCCCTACGCCGAAATCTTAGCAGAAGAAGAACTAGATCTGAAACCTAGTAAAATTTTGGTTAGATTAGTATTTTAGCCTACTGGTTGCCGCACACACGCACACAAGCACACTCACCTAACCAGTACTCGTTATTCTCAGACTGCGAATTGATTCGCAGTCACACAATGACTTGATTTTTGAGGTCGAGGGGGGAAGTTCCCTATATACTCCCTATATAAGTGTGCACAAGTCCACCCGTTCCCGGTCACGAATAGTTACCAGCAATACGCACCAGCGGAAAGCCAATAACTATTCTATCCTCTGCTAAGAGGACGACCTGTAAACTTTTAAATTTGTTTAAACCTTAGAGAGAGAGAATTTGAGCAGATTCAATAGAGCAAACCAAAACAGAGCAGATCAAAGAACAGACAATTTTAGACAAAAAGATAGCAGACATTTTTAGAGGCAAACAGTAGAAAGTTAACGATTTGGCAAGGATCTTCAGATTCTTCAACAGGACAACTTAACAGCCAACCCACACTCCAGAACCCAATATGACAGTCCTAAGTTCACTTGTGCGTCCCTAAGCCAGGAATGAGGCTCTCAGAAAAGTTCTAAGGTCCAGCTGAAACTCAGTAAACTGACGTTTTGAGACTGATTTCCAGACAATCCGGACAGAGCAGCGCGTAGCAGAGAACCAGGGGAGAGAGGCCAGGGGAATCCGGGGATTCTCACACTGGATGGTAGAGCAGGAAGAGACCGGGGAGCAGCTGATGTCCAGGAGCAGTGCAGCAGGTAGACGTTGATCCGGGATCTGGAGAGACCACGGAGCTGACAAGGATCGAGTTGAGAAGAGCGGCGAGGCAAGCAGAAGAATCAGAGGCCCGAAGGCGGCACTCGCTAGAACTGAATCAAATGGGTTGTCGGTTTTAACCCGGATTCAGCGATATTAACTGGATTTCACAGGACCAGGCAAAAGTTTGGGAATTTCAAGTCACAAAAATTCAAACTAGAGCTTTTGGGGAAAACTAGCGAGAAGTGGCGAATTGGCGAATTTAAGAGAGAAGACTAGATAAAGTGAAATTCTTCTTTTTAGGCATTTTTCGACCAAAATAGGAAAACGAACGAGATGTGGTGAAAGTTGGTCTTTTAAATTAGGAAAACGAGTAGAGGGGATTTTCCATCGGAAATCCCCAACCAATGACGTATTCCTGAATTTCCTCTTCAGGAAATTCAGGGAAATCCAGCTAATATCCACTGATATTAGCATATACATGAAAGCAACAGTGATATGTCAAATAGTCTAGGGCGGCGAGAGCCCGATTTGAACGTATGATTTTTTTCGAGAGAGGGACTCAAGGTCCGATTAGGTGGTTTTTATCTCGCGCTTACAAGTGTTATAAATCCTAAAGGAGATTGGGACCGCGGCTTATGTCGATCTGAGTAGGGGCAAAGGTTTTCTTCTATTTAAAGGATTAACTTAATGACTCTGTCCACTTGAAATCAGCAGGGGTCAATTTCTTTCTAGTTTTACCAATAGTCCAGTTTAACTCTGATGTACTGGACAAAAACAAAGAGGGGGTGAATGTTAAAAGAAAGTTTCTTTATATCTACGAACTAAAGTTAAAATTATTAAGAATCAAACTATTAATTACCAAAAATGCTGTTAAAATAATTTGTTGAAAAGTAAAGTAGCATTTCAGCCGCTTAGTTATTAAAATTCAATGTTAGCATTAATATTGAAGTTACCATGAAATATTTGTATTCATGTTAATGTTTGGAGTTGTAAAACATGAAAGTAGTTTGAAGTCACTTAGTTTTTTTACTGAATTCTTAAATTGATTACGCGTTTTTTAATTTTTTAATAACTAAATAGCTAAAATGCAACTTTGCAACAAATTATTTTAACAGCTTAAAATTTATTTTTGGTAAGTAATAGCTTGATTCTTAATAATTTTAACTTTAGTACGTAGACATAAAGAAACTTTTTTTAACATACACCCCCTCTTTCTTTTTGTCCAGTGCATCAGAGTTAAACTGGACTATTGTTAGTACTAGAAAGAAATTGACCCCTGCTGATTTCAAGTGGACAGAGTCATTAAGTTAATCCTTTAAATAGAAGAAAACCTTTGCCCCTACTCAGATCGACATAAGCCGGGACCGCTCATCCTAAAAAGGGGGAATTTTAGAAACCGGGCTTCTGAAGCCCGAACCCATTTTAGGTAGACCTTCCCCCCAGGTGTACCCCAATCCCAACCTAGGGTCCGAGTGGGGAAAAGTTTTAAAGGGGGTATCCTAGAAGGGGAGAGGCAAGGCCTCTCCCAACAAAACAGCTCATGGGGTGTCTGTGATTTTCCCCCCAGCATTTTGGCCACGCGAGAGAGAAAGTAGACGACCATTCGTCACGAGCCCCAAATCACAGACTGACTGGAGTTTGAAATTTTGCTTTCACGTTAACTTTTGCCTCGTGTCCTTTGCAATCATCTTTCGATGATTGGTTGCTTTCATGATCGCATTCTGTCATTGGCTGGTTTGAAAAGGAAGACCCAGCCTCCTTCTTTTGAATTTGCGCCTGGGCTGTTTGTCATCTTAGTTACATAATTTTTTATGACTTTGGGTCCGTTTTCGAGTGGCCCAAAGTACCTCAACAGCCCTGGCCCTAAACTTTATGGCGTTTTTGTTTTCAAGGACCTTTGTCCTGAAGCTGATTTCTAAAGACTTGAAGTTTGTTTGCCAAGCAGATTAGGAAGCCAAAGGTAGACCGAAAGGCAGACGAGGAAAACAAGAAGATGTAGAAGGAGAAATCGTAGTACGGACAGGGGGCCTAGAAGCCCAAGACGAAATAAGCAGTACCTAAACTAAGTGAAACTTATACCTAGTCTAGAACTTAGCTAGAGATCTAATATTACATATTCGCTAATATTAATTGTTAATTTCTTTCTTTCTTTCTTTCAGGGGTGACTTGTGCCTTAATTTCAGAGGGGTTCCCCTCTGTCTGACTTATGCGTATGATGTCATTCTAGGGACGTGAAAAGGTAGTGCTGAACCTCACACATACGTAGACTTAATGCTAGACACTCAGACTGGCCTTCACTGGCCTTCACTCACACACACAGAACTCAATAGTAAGGACCTGTAGATAAACCCCATCCGATTGATGATGCAAAATTAAAGGGGTTAAAACTGACTAATCTCAACTCCAACTACTGGTGAACGGACTCAATTTTGGCAGACACCAAAAATACAACTTAAAGATTACAATTATTAAATCAAAAACACTAACAAGACAAAATCTATACATTAGTCCTTGCTACTTGAACATTAAGTTTTAGATTTCGTTTGGATTTCAATTGCGAAAGAATAGTGAAACTGTACAATTACAATTACAACTTCCCTTATACAATACATAGTTAAATTAATTTACAATTCGTACGTAAGCAAGAATACAGATATTAATTAAACAGTGAGCAAGCATAAACTTAGCTAATTTACAAAATACAGCTATTTCACAAATCAACGAATTGCTGTGTTGTTTTCTCTGTGCTTTAATTTTCAGAGTATAATTTGATTTGAAAAGTCAGTGGGACCTCGGGAACTAGAGATCTGTTGTTCAATCGCTTGAAAGGGTAGAGCTGCCGTTCACATTAGTCGAGGCGGACCCAGCCAGCAACAACTAATTTCATTTTAGCATAAAGACGGTCGTTAGAACCAATCTCTAGACCTTGCCCTCACTGTAACTTTTGATCGAAGGGCTTAAAAGGTTGAATTCGAGCGTTTTCTGATAGCTGATAATCTCATTAACCCAAACTTTTTAATTGAGCCCAATTTACAGATAGTAACTGGCGTAACCCTAACTTTTGTGAACCACTTTCGTGATAGGTTTCACCATCAAGCAACTAGGCAAGAAACATCCTTTTTATATCGTTTTCCAACACAACTTTCTGAAGTCTTTTAGAAGGCAATTCAAAACTCCCTTTTTTCATTTTCTTTACACATTGTCATTATCTCACCATTAAAAATTCAATCGCTTGCATTTCCTGCTTCCATTATTGCAGATGATGAAAGAGCCAGCAAAGCTTGCTAAATATAATTTAGAGGTGGTGATTCTTTTTGGAGACATCGACTTTGAAGGGACTTGCTGCCAGCTCTGCGGATCGCGGGTCAGGGCAGCAAAAATGTGTCCCACTACAAACTCCAGTATGTCTGGTAACATTATACATTCGTGGTAAAATTTTTGATTTGGCCAAAATGTTAGTCCACCAGAACTAAAATAAGCTTTTTGCAAAAAACCCATGTTCCACACCAAAACTTGCACTTTGGCGGCCTAAAACTTCAAATCATTTTAAAGTTTAGAATGGGTTTTTTTACAACTAGACAGCGTACAACTGTCTCAGGTCAACTGTTCGGCTTGGACAAGCAATAATATGAAAACAATTTTTGAACATGGATTTCTCGAAGTGTGAGAAAGCTAAGGAAAGGCGATCCGCTCAGGCTTCAAAAGAACTGTCTTCCCGATGGCTATATTTTCTAAAGTTTCTGAACAAAACGCAAAACCCCGTCAAATAGCCCTTGGCAGTTATCCAAAAAATGTGTGAAAAGCCTTTCTAATGGCATACACGAATTGAGAGAAATCCGTGTTCAAAGCTATTTCTTTGCTTTTTTCACATTTTCCTATTTGTCGCTGTACTTAGGCAGAGATGCCGCAGGGAGAGCTGTCCTTTGGGCTGGGCATAATATGTCATGTAGGAGCACACAAATGGGCAATACTTGACCGACCGACTAGCACTCTTTAGCTATAATGAAATCGCTCTTCAATTAGGAAAATCTGTTCAAATGTGTGTGCAGCATGGATGTTGCCTACTATTCCCAACTTTGGCTAGAAGGTATCTATCGGACCAGCTAAAACAGGGACCAGAGTATTTTTGTGTAGAACAAATCTGATAAGGGGGGTCTATTTTGGCCGATTTTCCGACCATCTCCGATTTCTCATTTTCATATATTTTGTTATCCGATTGGTCTATTTTAACGAGTTTTTGAAATTAAAGTCGGATCTCTTATGGTTAATGAGTAATTTCACCTCAAAGTTGATATCAGTATGTATTGAAATCAGGACATTCGCTTGGTATCGTTAGAGAGGGCTGGCGGATCAGGAAGAAACCAAGGACAAGCCCGAACGGGAGGCGTCAGGCACCCTCGTACCCACGAAACCAGGACCTAGAAGAGAGAAGGGAAGAGGGAGGTTCAGCTTTTCACTCACCATTGAAAGTAAAGAATTGGTCCCACCGGGGATCGAACCACGGCCCTTCTGCTCCGGAGTCAGACATGCGAACCACTACAGCACGGGACCATCAGCTGAACTCCCATTGCAGGTTTATCAATCTTTCCTATGCCTGCTTCCCTTACAAACGTCTATTTATATACTGTGATTTGTTGGAATTAGATTTTTGAGTTAGGCGTTTGAATTTTTAAATAATTTTTAAAACCTGCTGACTGTGAAATTTGACCTTTTTCGTTAACTTTGAGCAAGCATTACAAAACGAAACTTCAAAGGCCTAATTAAAAATCTAATTCCAACAAATCACAGTATATAAATAGAGTAAGACATTTTTTACGATATCAAACGATGCTGGTAATCTTTGCCCAGTTTCTAGATTCTTTGTCACTAGAAATTTTTTTAAATCTTGAAATTTTCCGATTTTTTCTTTTAACGCGAAACCATGTCAATCAGCAGCTGCCAATTGCCAAAATATCTCATTAGACGTTATTTCTGATGGCTGTAGCTCAGTTTTGACTGCAGTTGTATCAGCTAAAAGGCCAGCTTGGTCTTTGCATCCGAATTTGCCGATCAGGCACCCATATGGCAAAAATGGTGATTTTAAAAAATTTTCAAAATATATCATATTTTATATCAATCGAAAGCTCTTAAGGTGGTGGTATCCTTTTGTGCAGTGCTTTTGTGGTTATTTTTTGAAACGCTATAACTTTCACAATTTTGGGAGTTGCAAAGAGCTTTATACGTCATTTTAAAGCTTATTATCTGTACATTCACATGAGCTTACAGAACTGGCAAAATTAGCAAAAAAACAGCAGAAATTTTCTGACAAGCAGACATCTAACAGGATGAATATAGACCAAAAGTTTTTGAACATCGAATTCTCAAAACTGAAGAATCGGCCAAAAGTTCTTTTTGTGCCACGATATGAAGGACATATGGGCCGAGGGACTTTTTTTCGGATTTGGCTCAGCAGGTCTTAACGTTCGAGAAAATCGGCCAAATGTACATTAACACGAAACTTCGCAACTTTGCATTGAGTTTTCTTGCTACTCAATATGTTTTAGCCCAAACCAAGAAAAACGTCCCTCCGCAGAAGTGTGAATTTCGATTCTACCGAAAATCTCCGGAATCCGTCAAGTAGTTTTTGAGAAATCGATGTTCGAAACAAAATAATCGCAGTTTTGCCAAAATGGTTTTTCGGCCAAATCTCTAGCTGAAAGCAATAAAGTCCGGCTAATAGGCATTCATAAAATGTGCATTTGGACGATGTATCGATTGAGTATAACTAAGCCAATTTTGTCCTTAACATGTGGCAGTAATTTAGAAAAAACTGATTTCCTCGAAAATGGCCATTTTTTGACCCTAAAAACAGTTTTTTGTTCATACTGACTTAACCACTGGAGATAGCTCAAAGGTTGTAAGAGCAAAAGTGTTCATTTTCGAGTCCTCTTTCCAGCCATACCAACTAATCCCGTGTCTTGTCTACCTACTGGGAGCTTAAGGCCAAAAACCAAAACTTTCTTACCTTTTGGCCTAAAAATACGGGACTGGTCTTAAAATGTTAAAGAGCACGGAAATAGGTTATTTCGTAAGTTTCAGCCCTTTGCGTAAAGGATTAAAGCCGTAGGAGTCAAAAATACCCGAAAGGAAACCAGCACCTTAAGGGGGGGGCTACGAACGGGATGGCCCGACATCGTCGGAGAGACCTACTTTTCCCTCCAACGTTAGCCAACATATCAAATTTAAAAAGTTTAGGGTGGGCAACAATATATCTCATATACACCGTTTTTGGCAGGACGCCAAAGTACAAATTTTAGTTCGAAAAATGGGATTTTTCAAAAAGGTTTTTTCAGCTCTGGTGGATTAACGGTTCGACAATTCTGAAACTTTCAGCCATAAATGTTAACTGTTACTAGTGCTAAATATTAAAAGTATTCCGGCTTTCGAGCGTTGCTTCCTTCTTCAGCTATAACAGCTCAAAGTTTGAAATTTGGCAAAAAGTTGCAATGTGACCGTGCGCCGTTTTCGATCTAATAAAATTGACAGCCCCTAGCCTACCCCAGCTTTTTACCAGATATTAGGCTCCAAAAGGGGCAAACTGTCTGTGAGTTTCAAGGGTTTTGGTTTTCTGGTTAGTGTGCTAGCAAACTTTTTGTTAAGAAATAACCCTATTTTTAGGCCTGAAAAGCTAGCTAAGCGCAGTAAAAATGGGGTCGAAAAATTTTTTGTCTCCGATTTCGCCGAAAAGGTACTTATAGGGGTTATTTGACCTGCTGAATCCGAATATGAAATCCGGTTTTCGATATGACGCTTCCTTCGTTCTGTATGCGCTTACAACTGTCTTAGAGCTTTTTGGAGCGATCGCCATCCATACTTTGAGAAATCAATCCAGCATTTCTAAACATTGGAGTGAGGTTTAGTGACATAGCTTTCTGCACATATTGGTACACTCACTGGCCTGTAATGTGCAAAGTTTCAGCCGATTCTGCCACAGTACTTTGGAGTAATTGGCTCATATCTTCGAAATGGCACCAAATAACAGCGACAATATCGATAATATAATCCAGCACTGCGACACAGAGATTAACCAAATCACGTCATTTATACCAAAGTTAAAGACAGATATTTGGAGTATTAATTGCAGCAAAGTTTGGCTCATTTGGTAAACCACAGCTCATTAGAAGTTAGTTAACCTCCACCCCTATAGACCTACAACACCCAATTTTTCGCATTTTGATTGTATCTCACAGAAGAGTATACATTGATCTAAGGATTATTTTACACGATATCAAAGCGCTATATGTCAGGACTATTTCTGGAAAATTTTGGTACCGTGCCTTGCTCATAGCGAACAGGGCGAGGCCAAGTTTGCGTACGTGTCATGTCGAGCTTTGGACCGATAACACCAACTTCTGATGGCTCCACAGGACGCTACGCTGTATGGAATTCTTTCAAACTTTAAACTATTTTACACTAAACCTAATACTATTATGTGGCAAAAGACTAGCTAGCTTTTCCAACATCGAACTTTTAGTGAAATTCGTAGCCCCCCCCCTTAAGTTCAGGGTCAATTCTTCTCATAGAACGTTCGGAATAGTCTCCGAATAGTTCGGAAATGCTTCTCTGTTAAGTTAATCGCTGTTAAATGTTTCGAGAAATCTGTGATGCCAGTGGTCCTGTTTAGCCGTAAAATTAACAATTAAAAATTAACAAATACTCTGAGCGTGATTATCGGGTTTGAAACTGTCTAAAAATGGATTAATTTGTGGTATCTAGACCTACGCAAGATAGTCAAGCCAAATCCTTGAAATTGATATTCGAAAACGTACTTGAGTTTACTGCAGTACCCTCATTTTGCTGATTACAAATTGTACTCATTATGAATGGCTTATGCTTTACGAAGGACTGAACGAAACCACTCAATATTTAAACTTTAAATGTATAACCTATGTGACTAAAAATTATGTGTGAAAATGTGTGAAAAAGTGTGAAAAAGTCTAAAACTTCAAATCATTTTAAAGTTTAGAATGGGTTTTTTTACAACTAGACAGCGTACAACTGTCTCAGGTCAACTGTTCGGCTTGGACAAGCAATAATATGAAAACAATTTTTGAACATGGATTTCTCGAAGTGTGAGAAAGCTAAGGAAAGGCGATCCGCTCAGGCTTCAAAAGAACTGTCTTCCCGATGGCTATATTTTCTAAAGTTTCTGAACAAAACGCAAAACCCCGTCAAATAGC
Source organism: Trissonchulus latispiculum (assembly GCA_030248195.1). Taxonomy (NCBI): domain Eukaryota; kingdom Metazoa; phylum Nematoda; class Enoplea; order Enoplida; family Ironidae; genus Trissonchulus; species Trissonchulus latispiculum. The sequence continues at coordinate 13,263 of JASAND010028776.1, forward strand.
CCTTGGCAGTTATCCAAAAAATGTGTGAAAAGCCTTTCTAATGGCATACACGAATTGAGAGAAATCCGTGTTCAAAGCTATTTCTTTGCTTTTTTCACATTTTCCTATTTGTCGCTGTACTTAGGCAGAGATGCCGCAGGGAGAGCTGTCCTTTGGGCTGGGCATAATATGTCATGTAGGAGCACACAAATGGGCAATACTTGACCGACCGACTAGCACTCTTTAGCTATAATGAAATCGCTCTTCAATTAGGAAAATCAGCTCAAATGTGTGTGCAGCATGGATGTTGCCTACTATTCCCAACTTTGGCTAGAAGGTATCTATCGGACCAGCTAAAACAGGGACCAGAGTATTTTTGTGTAGAACAAATCTGATAAGGGGGGTCTATTTTTGGCCGATTTTCCGACCATCTCCGATTTCTCATTTTCACATATTTTGTTATCCGATTGGTCTATTTTAACGAGTTTTTGAAATTAAAGTCGGATCTCTTATGGTTAATGAGCAATTTCACCTCAAAGTTGATATCAGTATGTATTGAACTCAGGACATTCGCTTGGTATCGTTAGAGAGGGCTGGCGGATCAGGAAGAAACCAAGGACAAGCCCGAACGGGAGGCGTCAGGCACCCTCGTACCCACGAAACCAGGACCTAGAAGAGAGAAGGGAAGAGGGAGGTTCAGCTTTTCACTCACCATTGAAAGTAAAGAATTGGTCCCACCGGGGATCGAACCACGGCCCTTCTGCTCCGGAGTCAGACATGCTAACCACTACAGCACGGGACCATCAGCTGAACTCCCATTGCAGGCTTATCAATCTTTCCTATGCCTGCTTCCCTTACAAACGTCTATTTATATACTGTGATTTGTTGGAATTAGATTTTTGAGTTAGGCGTTTGAATTTTTAAATAATTTTTAAAACCTGCTGACTGTGAAATTTGACCTTTTTCGTTATTGAAAACTGGGGGTTTCAACTTTGAGCAAGCATTACAAAACGAAACTTCAAAGGCCTAATTAAAAATCTAATTCCAACAAATCACAGTATATAAATAGAGTAAGACATTTCTAACGATATCAAACGATGCTGGTAATCTTTGCCCAGTTTCTAGATTCTTTGTCACTAGAAATTTTTTTTAAATCTTGAAATTTTCCGATTTTTTCTTTTAACACGAAACCATGTCAATCAGCAGCTGCCAATTGCCAAAATATCTCATTAGACGTTATTTCTGATGGCTGTAGCTCAGTTTTGACTGCAGTTGTATCAGCTAAAAGGCCAGCTTGGTCTTTGCATCCGAATTTGCCGATCAGGCACCCATATGGCAAAAAATATGGTGATTTTTCAAAATATGTCATATTTTATATCAATCGAAAGCTCTTAAGTTCAGGATCAATTCTTCTCATAGAACTATAGTTCGGAAATGCTTCTCTTTTAAGTTAATCGCTGTTAAATGTTTCGAGAAATCTGTGATGCCAGTGGTCCTGTTTAGCCGTAAAATTAACAATTAAAAATTAACAAATACTCTGAGCTATCGGGTTTGAAACTGTCTAAAAATGGATTAATTTGTGGTATCTAGACCTACGCAAGATAGTCAAGCCAAATCCTTGAAATTGATATTCGAAAACGTACTTGAGTTTACTGCAGTACCCTCATTTTGCTGATATCAAATTGTACTCATTATGAATGGCTTATGCTTTACGAAGGACTGAACGAAACCACTCAATATTTAAACTTTAAATGTACAACCTATTTGACTAAAAATTATGTGTGAAAATGAGCGAAATCCGTGGAATGAAAATTTTTCACGGTGGACCCCCCTTAAGTGCGACTCTATAGCTAGCCCGCATAGTAAATTTTCCACGATCATTGAAAAAACTACTTCTTTCGTGATAACAGCTAATGGGTAGCAATTGGACGATGACCATGCCTCCGATATTTGGCCTCTGTGAGATAAGTTTTTGAGACCAAAATAAGAAAGTTTGCTATATCGCACGCTAGGAAAAACCGAAAAACCTGCTTTCAAAAGCAAAAATACAGAATTCAACGTGATTTGTTTACTGAATATAGTCATAGCTGTGCAGCAGCTGCCCAATTGTCAGAAGTTAGTAAGAGCTGTTCTGAACAGAAGTTAGAACGAAACAGGACCTTATTTTGAAAAGCTCTATCAAAATTCATCCAGATTTGAGCCGTCAAACAATAATACGTGCTCAAAGAAAATCGCCAACTTAAAAGTTTACCTGAGGAGAGAAAACTTGTAAAAAGCAATATTACTTGTAAACAATTTAATGTTGTCAGAGGAACATTTCCATAAATTGTAGGAATGCTGCACAGCAGCTACTGAGGAGAAGTTATTGAAAAATTAAGCAAACACCCAGTCGATCTTAACTAAGCCAGATTTCAATTCTTGTAATTCCAAATTAGGCATTTAATTTAATGTACTAGTTCCTGTAGTAGTTTCAACAAATTGACAATGCATTGCAATGACCAAAAAATGACCTGCCTAAAATCAGACGGATAATCAGTGCCCACTAATTTGCACATAAACGGCACGTCCACACTAGTATAACACTCTGACAGTCTAACAGATCACACTGTAAATTTTTATGCAACAGAGCGAAGTTATTAATCATCTCACCCCGGATTGAAAGCTCAACCAGGGTTGAGATTGGAGTTGAAAGCTCCAATCAAATGTTATTCCAACAGGGTTGAATAAACCAGGGTTGGAATAACAGGGCTGGGGTTAAAATTGGGGTTGAGTTTAAACCCATGGTTATCACTAAATGGAATAGTTTTTTCGTAGGAATAGCTGAATCTGAACTTTGTTCAGTGAGAAGGGTTGAGATTTCAACCGGGGTTGTGATTGCAGAACAAGTTTTCAATATTTGAGAGGTGTCGTTCTGTTTATTAGCCCTATACTCGGACGGAATATTTTCACTTTTAATTTATATACTTTCACTTTATACTTTTATTTACTTTTTATTGAACCCGAAAAATGGGTTCAACATGGCTTGAACTCAACCCGCTTTTGAAAACATCGACACCCTAGGCTCCAAAGCATTTGGACTGAAACTTAATAATTCTTTCATGGTTTATCAGAATTTGCATCGTTGACCTAAAATCTAGAACAACTATTTATAGCGGTCGAAACTGTGAAAGGTTGCAGGTTCCAAAAGAGATCAATTTTCTTTGTGATCAATGTAACAAAGCACGCCAAAACTTGTAACTTCCAAAGCTTCTCCTTGTTCCTAAGTGTCTAAGCAGTTAAGGGGCTTATTTGAGATGATGGATTTGCGTACATCTGGATGCAGCTGCAATGCTTACAAATACTGCCCAACTTTGCCAGCAAATAATATCGCAACTGCTGAACCAAGCACCAGCTTAGCAGACTTGTTATGATAGAATTGGTTGTATCCGTCAGATTGAAGTAATATCCCACGTAACGCCAAGACAAAGCGTTTAAGATCTGGGAAACAGCGCTTATAAAGCCCATTACAAGCAGATTGTTTTCTGCCTTTGATGTCAGTTGTGGCGTTGCATTAAGAGTTTTTCGTTTCAAACGAATGTAGACATAACATGTTACATATATCGTGCAACTAACAATCAGTGTTGTACATTCTTTCACTTTCCAATAGAGAGAAACGGCAGCGTTATCAGCTCTGTCCGGATCGGGCCAGGACAAATATCCATAGCTAGGATCATAGTAGCTGAACATGAACGAATTTATGAAATAAAATGATGTGAATCTTTCAGTGCCATTTATTAGTACTAAGCTTCCAGCAAGAACAGAGTAACCGCGAATCGAATGAATATGTCTAAACCAACCGCAACAGCCTGATTTATTTAGTAGTAGTAGTAATCTGCAAACAGCTACACATAAATTTAAGTAGAGTTGTTGACCGTAGGCGGTTCCTTCATAAGCCCCAATAAATGATGCCGCCCATTTGTCAGGAAAAAATAACACCTTGTTAGTCACTAAAACCAATGCTCCGTAAGGATAGATTTGCAGATTAATGAAATCTGCTAAAATCTGAGCGATAATCAATACGTAAAATGGTTGATCCCGGAAGAGCTTCAGCTTTATCATATTATATATGGTCCAACATGTAAAAGCAATACAGACTAGGCTGTATGGAAACAGTACTATTCCCAAGACTAATGACCAGGTCTTAGTAACTTTTCCGCATCGCAGCCCTGCACAGACTGCGTCAGGCTCGGTAAGTTCTTCAGGAATTGTAACGTTCATTATCTACAGATTCTTCAAAACTCCCTTGACTTGAAGGTCCCAAATCAACTGATATAAAATGTTGTGTGTGGCAGCCAAAATCTTATTACAAGCTAAACTGTTGTTGCTAAGATTGACGGTATTCTTTGATTTAAAGACACGGTTAGACTTGATCAGAACCTGAAAGTTGCGGAAACTATAAAAAGAGGACCCCTAAAGTGGGTGTGATTACGCAACTGAGCACAAGAATGTACGTAGAATGTATTGTGCACACAGACGCCTTGCAAAGTAGGAATGTCTGTCTTGACTTTGATGCAGAAGCAAGAACTAACGATTTGGTTCCACTCCGTTCCGTGGCATTCAGGATGTTGGTTTGCATTCCTGTGGGTATCTTTAACCTTATTCCCTCCAAGTATTTGCAAAGTAGCATTAATATTTCACAATTATTGCGGCCATATAAAATGACTAGTCCCCACTATGCGTAACAAACGATCCAATCTCCCTTTTAAAAAAGTTCTAGCTTTAAGTAAGTAAAAAAGTAAAAAATTCTAGCTATTTCAACGCCCTCCAATCTGTCTGGAGATATATTTCAAGGATTCACTGTTGGCGTTCACTCGTTGGCGAACACTTTCGCACATTAGTGGATACTCTAAATTTTATTTGCTTAGTAAACCCATTTGCTATTCTACATTTTGAAATTTTGTGTAACAAGGCTTTCTCAAAGAATCTTTAACAATAACAACAACAAGTATAATAGGGAAGCTTTAATAAGGTTGCAAAGTTATTAACTAATTACAAACTATTTAACGTAGCTGCAAACTCAAATTTAAATAGAATTGCAAAACAACACACAAAAATGTAAGCAAGTGCATCTCGTTTCCATAAAACATTAGTTCGTGATGGATAAATGGACGAACCTAAAACATGGCCAGAGGTCATATAACGTCATCTATAATTGCAGCCAGTTGACTGAGCTGTTAATAGAAAACTGATCTCTCATTTCTAAATCTAATTTGCGTAAACACTGGAATTCTTTAAATTCAATATTTGAAGGAGGCTATAAAAACATCAGCACAACATAATGTTTCGGTGGCGAGTGGGGTGTAATACAACGACGTACAATATCTATTTACAGTTGCTCAGCCACGCCAAAACACCTTTTAACAAGCAAGATTTTGTGCAAAAGGTTCATTTTTCGCTGGAACATTTGAGTAATTGTAAACCTGCTGCGCAGTTAATTAGTTTATAAGTGAGCCTCTTAATTGCTTTCTACAGAAAATATACGTGCAAAACGTCGTTTAAAAAATTTTTATCAAGCTTGAGGTATTCACCTTTATATCGAAAATAAAGTTTAAACTATTCGCCATTTGTATGTGTATTAGCACATGTTCCTGTAAGCTTTATCATATTTGAGAAATCTTTGCTGAGCTGAGATATTAATGACAAAAGTTTAACCGTAACGATGAGTCATCAATTAGAACAGAGAATAGACATTTCCGATTTTGGAATTGAAAGTAATCCCATACAAAGAAGCATAATATGTATCTAAATCAGAAACAGAAGTTCTTTGGAATGACAGACACGATTTCACATACATCTTAAACCATTGTTAACAAGCATTTACGGTGAAGACTATATTTATCAAGCAAAATGCGAGTGAGGGCTAGGGCCGAGCAAATATAAGAGACCTGCTGCACCGAGGTGCAGCAGGAAAAATAATAAATAAATTTGATAGCTGCCAGGGCCCCCATATGGCCACGACAGCAGACGAAATCAATGCTGACGATAGGCTAAGCTTTAGCTGAGAAACCCTCCCACAGCGCTAACCAGATCTATTTTTTGTGTAAATAGTTGTGCCTCCAGGCAGGACAAAAACTTGCGAATCACTTATCCTGATGGAGCAAAACTTGTAAAACGTTTGTTTTAACGGAATTATATTTGACCACCCTTCATTTTGATTATTTTTCATAGCCTGTTTGCACTATTTCCGATTGAAGAAGTGGAACTTCGCAAAATTGATTTCAGTCCTTTTTGATAAAAAACTCCCATATTTGAGAGATTTTAATATCTAAATTGTCACAAGTAAAAGCTGCCGAACTTACACTCTTCAATAAAGTGTTTTAGACAAGTTTCAACATGTTTTAGCATTGTGTAATAGATTTGTTGTGTTAGTGAATGGCCTGTGCTTAAGGTGGTGATTCCATTTGGTCACATAAAGTTCGCACCATTATTACTCATTCATTACTTGGAGTTAAGAAGCCATTTTTATATAGCTTGACATTTTCTCTTTTTAATGCATGCCACGAAACTAATGTTGCTTTTCTAAAATACTTTTAACACATTTTAGAAGAAGTATAATTTTCCAGAATTTTTGCAGACTCAAGTAAATTTTTTCGCGAGACATCGGTTATATCATTCGATACCTCCATCAAATAGCTGGGGACGATTTTTTATTTATTGTGAAATCGCTCTTGAGCGATGTGAAGCTCAATGTGAAGCTCATCAAAAATGTGAAGCTCAATGAGATCTTTCAAATGAATATAGTCATCACTGTATATCTGCTGCCAAACGTTCAGAAATTCGGAAAAACCACTCTGACCGGAAATCTCGAATTTTTGAATCGGGAGGAGGGTGTTAGAACGCTTGAATTTGATTGCGCGGAGGGTGTTAGAACGCTAAAAAAACTTATTTCGGAAAGTTTCATCAAATTTCATCTTGATTTACGCCGCCAAACAACAATATGTGCCCAAAAGGAATCACCACCTTAAACTCAGCTCAGGCTATGAACCATTTTTGCACGTTCCTTATGCGTATTAGTTTTGCAACACCGTATTTGTAGAGGAGAATTAAATGTTTTCTTGGATAATATAGCGCATTGGTCAATTAAGTAAATTTATAGATCTGCCATCTTAATGCTCTTCTGCTCTATATTAATGCATTTCTGTCTGGCCGGAGATTTAAAGTTTACTCCGGTGCAAAAGTTTCCGGGCGGGGCGGGGGGGGGGAAGAATTGCACTGGTGCAGTTTTTCAAAAGGAAGATTTGCACGGGGGAAGTTTTGCAACATAGCAATCCCATTTTATCGCCCAAATTCTGTAACTAATTACCACTTTTGTAATAAGAACGATATTTCATTATGTTCACTCTGACTTGTAGCATGTTTTTGTGCCGAAGCTAGAAAGCGAAACAACTCTATTAGTATAAAAATTCCCATTATCAGGTTTAAATAACGGCGCCAACTGTTTGATTTACCTTTATGAACTTTCAACAGAAACAGCCCTGCTACACTCTATAGTGTATGCTCTCGCATGGGAGTAGTGATTGTATAGTCAGTCATGAAAATATAACCCGATAGCTGCAATAGCCCAAGCAAACAGCACAATTTTATTCAGGCAATTCTCTGCTGAGGAGTCTTGCCTTTTTGGCGCTATTTGTTTCATCTCTCAACACTCTTAGCATTAAACAGCATTCAGTGAAACGTCAGCAATCGAGATTCACTAGGAGTTTGCATTTTTGAAGCTGACGGTGTCTGAGTGCTAAAAACTAATGCTTTCAGAAAAAGCTCATTAGTCGACATTTTACAGCTCAAACTTAGTTGCGAGGTATAAAAATTAGAACAGATTCAACTACAGAATGCATCATTAAATCATGAATAGAACAAATAATCAGTGTTACGTAAACATGCAGTACCTTCACAGATCATAGTTCCCGTGAATCCGTACCTTTACAGATCACAATCTTGTCAATTTCTCCGTAATCCGTTGACAATTAGGCAACAAAAACGTAGGTTCTAATAAATGGCCCTACCTAGGGCGTAACCCAAGCAAAAGAAAAGAACTACCCTAACTAATGATGCCTTAATAAAGTAGATATAAAGGCCATGGCTTAATACAGGAACTTACGGCATTTATTGGACAGAGAATAAATGGCAAAATAGGCAATAATAATGGCACTACTGGCCGCCGTTCACCAACTCGATACTAACAAGACTAAATATGTAAGCTAACTTATATAAGCTGGATGGTTGCTGTTTAAGACGATTACATTGACCATTCGTTAAACGCGCGTAAAGTAATTTGGGCTGGATTACAGTTAGTAAAGTAGGTTTTAACAAAAGCACATTAGTTAAAGCAGTCAAAGTAATAAAGTGCGAAAGACAGACACTAGCCTGGGATGAGTTTGCTGGCTGGATTCGTTATAGCGCACAACCCGAGTTAGCTATGCTAACCATGATAGCACGCGCGATAGTAATTAGATTTAGTGATAGCAGTAGTGCTGAATAACTGAAAGACGCAAACGATTAAAATTCACAAACATAAATATAGTTTAAGGATAAATACTGATTCTACAATGCATTAATAACTCAATAAATATTAGAAATACATTTATTCTTTTGTATTCTTACTACTGCAGGAGTTGTACTGCTCCTTTTGTATTGGTACAGGGACAGTATAACAAGATTAATCAACCGAAGCTATGTGTTATATTGGGAAATAACGATTAACTGAATTACAAACTGTAGGCATTCGCTTACCTGCACAAGCCACACTGATTAAACCGTTCACTAAGAATTCCAAAATCAGGAGTGACATGATTTCATATTTATATAATATGAATTACAGAAGAACATTGTATATAATTTAGATATGATATTATCGTTTGTAGTTTGGATTGTTGTCCATGAGTGATTGATGGCCATGTACTTAGTTCTTTCCTGAATAGAATAACAATAAATGTACAAAGTCAACAGTAAGACAACATTTTCATTGTATACAAACAACAAATATTTTATGCATAAGCATCAGGTCCTTTAATTAGAATAAAGTGTTAACTCAGTAATTGCTTGAATTCGTAGTAAGTTGGTCGTAGTCAGTCTAAAGCAGGGTCGGCCACTGGAAGTGAAGAGGGTTCCGTTGGTTTGACAGGCGTATATCTGCAAATCTTACCGCCAACCCGAACTTGCACAGAAGAAGAAGCTGGTTTGGGGAAGGGTGAAGTGGTGTCGAATTATAAACCATTATAGTTTCTTTGACAATAGGAAAATGTCAAAACGTGGACACCGAGAAATCTAACCAACCTTAATCACGCGACCGGTTTCGGAACCGACGTGGTCCCTTCATCAGGCGCCTCTTGGCTATCACTCGCTGCAAAGGATGGGGGCTATAGGATTCCGTATTCGAATGGAGGGCAGGCTGAAGGTTCGGGGGATAGGGGGGCACGTTGGACACTTCCGGGAGGAAGCGGGACCTGGGAAGGCTGGGGGACGCTACTGTGTTCAGTAGAATGGTGCTAACAATGTCAGACTAAGAAGGTGGGGACTTGTGGAAACGAAGGATATGTTTCCAAATTAAATTGAGAGTTGATTAAATTAAATTTAAAAGTTGGCTAATCCACCGTTTTTCTTTCTTCTTTCTGATGTTTTCAACTGCTGTACAGTCGATCACAGACACAAATAAATCAGTTAAATCGTGGCAATGATCTCTGAAATCACAAGAGAGCGGTTTAATAGAATCCATTCTACGAATGTAATATCTGCGTCCGCTAAATCGCAGGGACAGAGAGTTTCCTGTTTCCCCAACGTACTGGGAGCTGCATCCTTTTATTCCCGCACTCCTACAGTCAAATTGCCCTTGACTCTGTACTCTAGGCCAGTCACAGAGATTCTAATGCTAGAGCCATATTTTATGTTAGGGCAGAGGGCGCAATTTCGGTGGCCACACTTGAAGGTGCCATGTTGGTCGGAGTCGGGCCGCTCAGTTATTTCCATAGAGCCGGGAGGTGGTAATCTGGTCCTCACAAGACATCCCTCAGCTTAGCTCGCCAAAATAAGATAATCTTGACACTGAGGCCACTAAGAAAATGTTCATGACGTCTCAATATATCAATAACACAGTTAAGGTACGGATGATTTAGCAAAATAAGGAAAAATGACTTGGTTTCGCCGTCGGCGTCAGGTTGGATCTTGGGGGCTAGCAAATCGGATCGGTTGAGGACAGCGACAGAAAGAAAAACGGTGGATTAGCCAACTTTGTACGGACTATCCTCTCAACTTAAATTGGGAACATATCCTTCGTCTTAACAAGTCCCCACCTTCCGAGTCTGACATTGTTAGCATCCATTCTACTGAACACAGTAGCGTCCCCCAGCCTTCCGAGGTCCCGCTTCCTCCCGGAAGTGTCCAACGTGCCCCCCTATCCCCCGAACCTTCAGCCTGCCCTCCATTCGAATACGGAATCCTATAGCCCCCAGGAACGTTTGCAGCGAGTGATAGCCAAGAGTCGCCTGATGAAGGGACCACGTCGGTTCCGAAACCGGTCGCGTGATTAAGGCTGGTTAGATTTCTGGGTGTCCACGTTTTGATATTTTCCTATTCTCATTGATATCTATGCATCCTCCGTGGATCCGTGGACTGGTGTCTGTTTTGACTGTTTATTATTCCATTATAATTTAGTATAATACGATCTTCGCACAGACAATCCTTTGCAGAAAAATTATTTCCCTTTATTGCGCAGACCTGCGTCGAAGCCAGTCGATTCACTACACTGCCGTGCTAGATATGAAAACCTCGACGATTTCAAACGAAGCATCTCGTTCTAAAGCCGGCTGAATCGCTAATCGGGGTTAGAAACCGGGTTATCAACCTTAGCCCGATGTTATAAAAATGGGGTAAGCGAAACCCGGGTTTCGCTATAGGGGTTAGGGTTAGGGTTAGGGTCAACCCTTAACCCAGTGTTATAACAAAACCTGAGGCCGATGTTATAAAGCGATTTAACCCGGTTAAATCGCTAACCCGGGTTAGAAACCGGGTTATTAACCCTAAGGCAATGTTATAAAAATGGGGTTAGCGAAATCCGGGTTTCGCTAATGGGGTTAGGGTTAGGGTTAACTCTTAACCCGATGTTATACACCCAAACCTGGGTTTCAAACCTGGGCTAAAATTGGGGTTAAATTCAACAATTCTCAACCCTTCTCAGTGAGGAGGGTTAGAAGTTAACCTGAATCAGATTTAGAATAAAATCGGAATGGAAAATTTTTTAAAGACTTCTTTTTGATAGTGAAAATACATTTTTCATATTGCTGTTTTTCGTGGTGGGCTTTTTTAAACTTCATTTTCACTGCAAATTTATTATATTTTCATGAAAAGGGCTGAAAATGAAGATTGGGGTTGGAAATGGGGTTAACCCCAAAAGTAACCGGGTTAAATCCTTGCTAGCTGACTCCGCTGATTCCTTGAGCTAATTATGGTTAAAAGTGGTGTTAACTCTAAGCATAACAGGGTTAAGTTAACCTAACCCGAAAAATGCTTTATGATGCATTGTTAATCCGAAGGTTAACCTAACCCCAAAATTTCGGGGTTAACCCCAAAATGGACTTAACCCGGGTTAGCCTTAACCCCATTTCTATAACATTGGCCCTAGGGCTTCAAACCCGGCTTAAAATCGGGGTTAAATCAAGCAATTCTCAACCTTCCTCAGTGAGGAGGGTTAGAAGATAACCCGGATGAGATTGGATGAAAAAACTAATTTCGAAATTTTTGAAAACTAATTGGGATACATTTTTCATATTGCTTTTCTTCGTGATGGGATTTTTTAACTTCATTTTTTACTTCAAATGTATTATTTCCAGTTTTCATGAAAGGGCTCAAAAACAAAGATTGGGGTTAGAAATGGGGTTAACACCGAAAATAACCGGGTTAAATCCTTACTAATGAACTACTTATGAACTAATTGAGGTTAAAACCGGGGTTAACTCATAGGATAACCGGGTTAACTTAACCTAGCCCGAAAAATGCTTTATAATGCAGGGTTAACCCCAAGGGTTAACCTAACCCAAAAATTTCGGGGTTAGCCTCAAAATGGACTTAACCCGGGTTAGCCTTAACCCCATATTTATAACATTGGCAACAGGAGCCATGCTACCACTGGAAACGTTGACGGTGACGAGGGTCATCGTACCAATTTGCAGCATACCAGTTTACTCGCATCAACGCAAGTCGACGAGTGTTGATCTGATAGAATTACATTGACGTTTGTAAACGCACGTCGGCGTTTATTAGAAAATTAACATTATTGCAACTTATGTTATGTTAAACATTATGGTAAGAGAATGCTTAATGTCTTAATAGTCTTAATGCCAGGAGTCCACCGTAATTAAAAAAATCGAAACTGGCATCTCCTGGAAAAGTTAGCCATAGTGCGGCCAAATATTAAATGGTGAGTAGTGTATATATGACACATATTGCCAAGAATTTCCTGGTTTTTGCCAAGACTTTCCAAATACTGTAAAATCTGGATACTGCTTGCGAATCTGGGCTCTAAAGGGGTAGTCGCTGAGTTCTAAAGTTGTTGGCCGGCCGAGGAAAACCCGGCCGGCCGGTGGCCGGCATACTATGCCGACAAACCGGCCGGCCTGTTCTGGCCGGCTGGAGGCCGGCCGCCGGCCAACACCCGGGCGGCCAGCCGGCCGGGTCAGATGCAGCCGGCCGGCCGGCCGGCCGGTCTTCAGAAAAAGGATAATACTTGATTTTATCTGTTATACATAACCAGGAGTAACTGTATGCATCAATTAATGCTAAATATTTTGCAAAATACACGAAAAATAGGGCAAAACTGGTACCGGCCGCCCTTTTTTGACCGGCCGGTCTGCATCACCCGGCCGGCCGGCCGGAAACGGCCGGCCGCCGGTCCGGTCGGGTTTACAAGCTCGGCCGGCCGGGTCCGGCCGGCCGAGTCAAAAAACCGGCCGGGCAACAACACTCCTGAGTTCCCTCACTTTTCACATAAGCTTCATTCATAAGCTATGTTCGTAAGCTTCGTATGCTTCAATAACTTAATAGGCTTATTAATACGTTCACAAAACAGGTTTTAGCAATGTTACTGAGTGAAGCATCTCACTCGAAAGCTTATATTCTTACCCATCCTGTTGTTTATTGTTTAATGTTTATTCTTGATATGTTGGCTAAAGTCGGACAAAAACTATGTACGGACGAAGTCGTGCCAACCCGTAGCTCCTCTTGGTTGCCGCTAGTAAAAGTATTGCAAATCCATTTTTGGGGATTTGCAATTATTTTGCTATGAACTTTGAGCTTCTTTAAAACCGAAGTGCAGGTTCATGCAGGCAAGCTTGATATTAACTGAGACATCTGTGCTTCTGCAAAGTACAAAGGTGAATATTTAATACGGTTTTCCCTAACCGTAGGTTATCATGGAAGGCTAATGGAGGGCTCACCAAACACACCGAACCAGTCCGGGCAAGGTACCGCCCTAGGTACAAGGTACTGCCGCCAACAGGAGCGAGGAGTACGGAAAAACTGGTAAAGGTCTCGGGAAAAGACTTCGCATGCAGAACAAATCCGGCTTTGCCGGAATATTTTCCCAAAATTTATTGATTTTACAAAGAAAATTAGAAACATTATGAATTTTTTCTAAACTAACAATATCTTCTAACTAAAAATTGCTAATTATGTTAGTATTAACGTTAATTTATATATAGCACAAGACCCTTTCAACATGTGGGTTAAAGGGCTAAGCTTCCTCAAAATTTTCTAGGGTCTAGCCTCCCAGGATCCGAACCTGTGTTAAGTATGTCGCTAATATTTATATACTTGAACAGAACACCACACAAGTAGGCACAGAATGTACTCGAATTTAATGTTTGTCAATACGTTAAATGTTACTAATCAGCAATTAATCCCGCAGCCAAACAAACTGTTTATTCCATGTACCTTCGCTTTAGTACGCATGTAATGGTTGGATTTGAGCTCCAGCATTCATATTCCTTAAACTATTGCTACAGAACTGGCAAATGTTTAGCAGTTGCGACAAAAGGTGGTACTTGAGTTGTCGAATCAAGCAAAAACATAATACACTGGTTACTATGGAATTAGTTGTATCGGTGACATTAAAGTAGTATCCAACGTACTGCCAGGAGAACGCATTCAGGATTTGTGACACAGAACCTATAAATAGCATGATAAGCAAACTATTCTCTGCCTTCCATGCCAGTTGTGATTCTCCAATCAAACTTCTACGTTTTATGAAGATGTAGATATAGCACGTTACATAAATAGTGCAACTGACGATCAATGTTGTAAATTCCTTCACCTTCCAGTAGAGAGAAACGGCTCGGTTGTTGGCTTTCTCCGGTTCCGGCCACACAAAGTAACCATACTCAGGATCGTAATAGCTGAACATAAAGGAGTTTACAAAATAAAAGAATGTGAGTCTTTCAACAAGTCCCACGACAGTAAGAAATACAACAACTAAAGAGTATCCACGTATTGAGTGCAAGCAAGCAAACCAGTTACAGATTCCACATTTGTTCAGTAACAGCAGCAACCGACATATGGCCGCAAACAGATTCAAGTACAGTTGTTGGCTATAAGCACTTCCTTCGTAAACCCCTAAAATAGAAGCAGTCCATTTGTCCGGAAAAATTAGCACTCTGTTAGTTACCAAAACCATGGCACCATATGGATAAATTTGGAGATTAATGAAATCTGTCACAACTTGAGCAATAATCAGCACGTAGAAGGGTTGCTCACGATACAGCTTCAGCCTTATCATACTGAATATTGTCCAAAAAGTAACTGCAATGCAAATTAAGCTATAAGGAAGCAGCACAATACCCAAAACTAGAGACCACCTTTTGCTGACTTTTCCGCAACGCAATCCAGCACAATTGTAGTCTGACTCGTTGACAATTTCAAAAATAGTAGTATTCATCTTCTCAGAGCAATCAGGTTGGATCTTCAATACTGAAAGTTTCAAATGACAAAATCATTATCATTATCGGTGGGCCTAACTAGGATTAGATTAAAATTAAGCCGTTAAAAGAAACAGTGGCAGGATTAAATGGATTAAATTTTAATCCAGCTAGTTAAACGAGTTAAACGAGTTTCCTGAATTAAAATTCCCTATTGTTCATTACTTTCCAGGATTAAAAATAAGAGAGAGAGTTAAATTCAATCCGACCAACTTAATTTTATTTCCTTTAATTATAATCCAAGGACTAAAAACCAGCAGGCTTTAAAATTTTAACCTCGATTTCTTTATTGCAGGATTAAACGGATCAAGTTTATCACGTTTAATCCTACTGGTATAACTCGCAGAATAAACTAATTAATTTTAATCCGTTTACTACTGTAATAAAGAAAGAGAGTTCAATAAAGAAAGAAATCCGTTCAATCCGACCATTTTAATCTTTAACTAAATAGGGCCAGTGAGATTAAATTATCAATATCTTCTGATTGACGAGTTCTGCTTTTCCGGACTTTTGCCACACATATTTTCAAACCCTAAGAATTTAATTTTAACGTCGAGTACTCCATTTGATCTAGGCAGAAACAGTGTCGATTTCTGCGAAATAATTTTGGCTATTTCCCTGCACTAGCTCTCATCGTACAGATGAATAATTCTGAAAACGGTTCAGGTTGCAGCGTGCATATAACGTGGGTATACTCATAGGATAACGCAGCGTTCGGTCAGACTTCCCAGACCTATTAACACAGGGTAGACGAGAAAAGGAAAAATGGGAGACTCCTTTGCAATTTTTTCCAGAAATTCAAAAGCTTTTTCAAATATTAGCGACTCTTTCAAAACTTTCTTCAAAATGTCTTAATATTTGCATTTTTCCTAATTTATGGATGAAACAGTTAGTTGCAATTTTTGCGTTTTTTGGTTTGAAACCCTTAAATTTCTTTAATTTTTCATGGGTAAAAATAAATGGAGTCGGGTAGCCTCCCCTCAGAATCCTACAAGTGCTAATGTATACTTACGCTACACTTTGCATTATCTGATTAATTTTTAGTCTTTATACGGTAACAGTGCAGAGGAGTTGAGTATAACCTGCACAACTACTTCGATCACATATTAGTTTGTAATTATGAACAGCATAACTCCGCCCACGTCAGCCCTACAGCACTCAAATCAGTTGTTAATAAGCAAATATGTGCACCGTTCACTTCAAATTGAACCTTTTTCAGATTTATTCATCTACCGCAATCAATGATCATTTATCAGACTTCTGATCTGACCTTTTATAGATATTATTGCAAGAGTTTAATCGATTGTGAGACACTTCGCCACGCTATTGTTCTGATTGGGTACTTGACCTTAGACTTAAATATTGGGAAAGGTTTTAACTGTAATGTTTAAAGAGGGGGAAACAGTTATAAAATGTGAAGTATTTGTTAGTGTGTTTATTGCTTGTTGTCAACTTTTATAAAATGTAAATAATATCTAAATATTAGTTAAAAATAAGATTTCATTTCCACTATTTTCCATTAAAAAATTTCTTTAATTTCGTAATAAGCAAAATGTGTTTTGATTGAAAGATCTGAAAGAGATTACAAGCAAAATCTTTAATTTCAAATTGAAACTAAGCTAAAATACGGCTCTGATGGCACTAACAAGTGCTTTTTACTGTTAACATTGCTATAGAAGTTTTGAAAAACAATAGAAAACCATATTGGTCAACACTTTATTGCTGTTCTTTATAAAAACTGCATCACGTTTAATACAGTTTGTTCTGCCCCCTCCCTTTCCTTCTAGTTACAAATTTAGTGTAAAGGGCATTCCCTTTCGCATTTACAAAAGAGCAATCTAAGTGTGGCGAATTGTCTCACTACCGTTTAATCCTTGCATACCTTTTATTTACATGTTTAGCAAAAGCTTTCACAACTGTACAACGGCAGAGGAGGTCTCGTACACGCAATTAGAACATTTAACGTCGGCACGCATGCACTGGGCTGTGCTCCTACAAACACTTTTACTTTTCTTACAGTATAAGGTTCACTACGAGTTTTCTGGACTCTGCTGTGTTAATTTAGCTTGGGCACATGTAATTATTTTTCTCTGAACAAGCTTATCACTTGTTTTTAGCACATGGCAATAATCTTCAATTGTTTAATCTCAAGCAACTAAAGCCTCTAAAATACTGATCATTAGTGCTATTTGCAATCAAAATATTTTGTTTTATACTGAAATTGAGTCTAGCTGGAATACCTTCACAATTTTTCTTAGATTTGGAAATCTGAAATTCTGCTGAAACTAATAACACGAACAAGGTCTCTTATCAAGAAAAGGAAACAATGAATCAAAAATTCTTATGGCATGGTTCGCTTCTACGCTAAATATCCCCAGAGGTTTTAGATGGCAAGTACGAAAACAAGCTGAATCAACAAGTGAGAAAAGTTGTCGCCATGGAATAAAAAACAGTGTTCACGTAACATTGATTGTATGCTCGCTTTGGTCACTACTGTGGTCTATAGTTTGACAAAGTTGTAGAGTAAAACATTTACAGCAAAGCAGCATTAACAGAAATAGATTTTGTCTAATTCTTGCATTTAGGGTTAACAATATCTTTAGTTCAAATATTTATAGCAATAAGTTTTGGAAATTGTCATTCAAGAGTGTAAAGCATTCAAACCGAGAGTGTCAAACACATTACATTAACTGACACAACCACCTTGAACGAACGGAAGTGGTCACATCAAGACTTAATTTATTTATAAGAGTATAGCAAGTGTGTACGGAATATATGTGTATATTCATGGATATTTGTGTATGTAACGCTCAGCACTTCTTCTTTCGCCTAGCTATGTGCTCGCTTGCTGCCACATATGCACTAGTTGGTCGGATAAGGCTGGGTTAGGTTGGGCGTCCCCACTCTATTGGGTGTTCGGACATATGCATATATATGTTATGTTGCTATTGGTTGTCGAGTATTTATCTAAGTCTCGCCCCCTGTGGGGAGTCTAAATTAAACTTCTCTCTGCCTAGTTGGTTGGGTTGTGTATGTCACGTTTGTTGCCTGCCTCCCTTGTAGCAATATTGTGTGTACTCGCCTTGGGCTCCCTTGTCAAGACAGTTGGGTTCCCGTCATATCTATTTGCATGAAAGTGTGAATTAATGTAAGCTTTAATGCTAGTTAGTTATCATTTTCGTTCACACCAGAAAAGTGAAGCAAACCTGTTTTGCATCTATTCGAATTTCAAAGTTACTTAACCGCAATGACACAATAAACTACAAAGTTACTGACAGTACGGTCTACATAGTGAACATAATACACAAAAATTTGGAAAATTGCAAATGATTAATCTAATGCAATTTACTTTAGTCAACAACGCAATGGGCGTTTGGTAAAGGTGCATTTATAGTTCCTGTCGCAAGCAGACGCGCGTATGTAAGCGTCCGCACCGTTGGTGAGCATGAATTTGTTACATCTGATTTTAAACAGTTAAAGCGGCATGTCACAATCTAAGGTTGTGACGCGCATCTACTCACGTCGATGCGCGTCTCAATGCGCTCGCTATTATGAATGCACTTTATTTCTTCTTACAGCACTTGTATCACATTTAATACTGAACTTCACATTTCCGGCACTTACTCAACAGTACTCTAAATGCGTTCAACCTATCATTTTGTTCTATGAATAGATGTCATACACAAAGGACTAGGCTAAATGCTAGCAAAGGTCACACAGTTTTGGACAAGACCAGAAATACACTGTGTTGAGCCGTAGTGCTTCACGTTAGGTTAAACCGAAACCAAGGACTTCGCCACAAAGCAAATCTTTAATAACCCAAATATTAGATAAATCCCACCATGCATTAACCATTTGTGAATTCCAACACATTCTGTTTCATTCCTCAAAGCTTCACAAAACACCAAACTATCATCTTCTTTGATGTCAATGTAACGATTTTACATGAGTAATTTCATGGCCGTTTTTATTATAGTTTTGTTTCCAAGCTCTGTTGATTTGGCCAAAGCAGTGCTTATTCAATTTTCGAATCATGCACACGCACAAGACACTGGTCACAATTGAATTAGTAGTATCAGTAATGTTGAAGTAATAACCAACATAACGCCAAGCCATGGCATTTAGAAATTGGAAAGTAACATTAACAACACCTAAGATCAGAATACGATGTTCTACGTTATGGGATGAAGCAAAGGTAGCCCGTAGTCGTTTATAGAGCAAACTTCCGTAACAGATCATATAGATTGCAAAGCTTCCTATTAACGTAACACATTCCTTTATTTTCCAATACAAGGAAACGTTTGAAGTATCAGCTTCTTCAGGGAATGCCCAAAGTAAATAACCATAATTTGGATCATAATAGCTGAACGTGAATGAATTGATCGAATAAGCCACACTAAATCTTTCAACGGCATTGGCTGCAGTCATAAGTAGGGCCACTGAAAGATATCCTTTGAATGTGTGAAATGTTTGCCAGCAGGAAAGATTGGATGTGGGGAGAATAAACAGGAACCGACAGATTGCAGCCAATAAACAGAGGTAGAGCTGCAAACCGTACGTTGTACCTTCGTAAGCGCCGACAACAGAGGCCTGCTTTGTGTTATCAAAGAATAAGACTCTTTGAAACACTAATACCAAGGCACCATATGGATAGATCAATATATTTGCCAAGTCGGCAATTATTTGCGCCATGATCAGTACATATATAGGCTGCTCATGATAGAGCTTTAGCTGGAACATTGAGACTATTACCCAGCAAACAAACATTATGCATATTAAACTATACGGAAACAAAATTGCCCCCAAAGCTACAGCGGTTGTTTCAGAAATGCGACCACATCGCAAACCCACACACGAATTTGATGGAATATGATGATCCGTCGATATGTTTGGCGAATTTCCCATGCCCGATCAAATCTTCTTGCAATTGCGTCAATTAACGCCTTTTAACCTGAAGAACAATTCTAAAGTAAGCTTTAAGAGCAAACCGAACTGTGCTGTGGGAAGATTTATTTCATGAGAAGATTAGCCTGGATACAGGTGACAAAAGATTTTTATTCACACAATTTTCAATATTCCTTTCAAAGAAATTAGTAAGCGTGACCTTAGGCATCGCCGTACTTGATATTCCAAAACACCGAATGCGACATTCAATCCAACCAAATTCAACTTTCTAAACTTTACCTTCACGCTATTCCATTGTTTATCCCAATGCACAAAGAATTGAATGTTTGGAAATAACATCCATAGGATAAAGCCGAAGGATCCCATTAATATAATTACAGCCTGCAATTGACAGATGCACCATTTCGTTTAGTATTTAATCATTTGAAACTGACAAGAACGACTGCTTTTTTAAATAAGTTTAACTTCATCTGACGCGAATCAAGTTAATTTGTATACATAACATAAATCCAAATGGATAAAATGAAAACTGAAAGTGAAAGGTGGGAATGAATCGCAATCTAATAACTCTAATGCTCCACATTTGTAATAATTTTAAACCATCATTTTACATACACCACAAACTAACTTCGATGATTTGACGGCTTGATAAGACTAATCGGTAGCTCTACAGTTCAGTAGTTTTTCTAGAATGCATAAAGTATGCATGCGCTGAACAGGAGCCATAGAAGTGTCAATATTGTCTGCGCCCAAAACTGTCAACAAACCTTATGTAATTAGTAATTACTCAACTTTAACCTTTATGTTTAAATATCTAAAGGCTACATCAATGGGAACATAGAATTTTGAACTGGACTGCCAAAAATGTAGACTGCCTATTGAATTGTGCAAGCTTAAAATTACTGAAAATTAACAGATTTTTAGTTTTCTCCAAAAATAGGAGTCATTATGTTTGATGGCATACTGCAACTAAGAACATTAGTTAACAATTCCGATTTCACAGGAAAACAGCATCTATTTCTCTTACAAGACCACGTGCTAATTGAATTTCTTACTGTTTTGAACGTTTCAAACTTAGAGTTCATCAAATAATTTTTGTAGGCAAATTTGACAGCGCTTAAGGTGCTGGTTTCCCTTCGGGTATTTTTGACTCATACGGCTTTAATCCTTTACGTAAATGCCTAAAACTTACGAAATAACCTAATTCCGTGCTCTTTAACATTCTGGGACCAGTCTCGTATTTTTAGGCCAAAAGATAGGAAAGTTTTGTTTTTGGCTTTAGTCTCCCAGTAGGAAACACAAACACGGGATTGGTTGTTATGTCTGGAAAGAGGTCACGAAAATGAACATTTTTGTTTTTACAACCTTTGAGCTATCTCCAGTGGTTAAGTCAGTATAAGCAAAAAACGTTTTTAGGGTCAAAAAATGGCCATTTTCGAGGAAATCCGTTTTTTCAAAATTGCCACATGTTAAGGACAAACTTAGCTTATTTATAAGCTCAATCGATGCAGCACCTGAATGCACAATTTATGAATGCCTATTAGCCGGAATTTATTGCTTTAACCTAGAGGTTTGGCCAAAAAACCATTTTGGCAAAACTGCGATTTTTTTGTTTCGAACATCGCTTTCTCAAAAACTACTCGACGGATTCCGGCGATTTTTGGCACAATTAAAATTCGTCCTTCTGTGGAGGCACTTTTTTTGGTTTGGGTAAAACGTATTCAGTAGCAAAGGAAACTCAATGCGAAGTTGCGAAATTTCGTGTTACCGTGCATATGGCAGATTTTCTCGACCATTAGGACCTGCTGAGCCAAATCCAGGAAAACGTCCCTCGGCCTATATGTCCTTCATGTAGCGGCACAGAAAGAACTTTTGGGCGATTCTTCAGTTTTGAGCTGTAGCGGAAGTTTTGGAATATAGCGATTACCAACCACTTGCTACTGGAACTGCGCCCAATAGATAACGCGCCTGGCCTAGCAGAAACCCGTTCGTGGGGAGCCTCGCCAGTAACTGATGTTATGAGTTATGAGTTATGTTATGAGTTAAGAGTTATAGTAACTGATTAATAAATGAGCCCAAATAGAACTACGAATAAATATAGATCTTTAATATAAAGGCGCATTGGCCGGAAATGACTCATAGATAGACATAGAAATAGGCATAAAGTACACATATATATAGGAATATAATAATGGCCGTACTGGCCGGTCATATAAAGCATAAATATAACAATACGCAGAGCACGTGGGAGCCACAAACGGGTGGGGGAAACCGGTTGTGATGACAAGTGCCATGTCTATGGCGGCAACCACCCGTGACTACATCAAACAACCAACTGAGTGTCATAAACAAGGAGAGACTGAAGTGTGTGCAGACAGAATATGCAAATTAGTCTGCAGACGAAGCAAAACGTGTAAACACGCATCTTACACACATGCATCTCCACTACAGAGAAATCGATGTTCAAAAATGTTTGGTTTAGATACATCCTTTCAGATGTCAGCATGTAGCATGTCAGAAAATTTCTGCAATTTTTGCTAATTTTGCCAGTTTCGAAAGCCCATGTGAATGTTCAGATAATAAGCTTTAAAACGATGTATGAAGCTCTTTCCAACTCCCAAAACTGCGAAAGCTATAGCGTTTCAAAAAAATCACCACAAAATTTTGTGCGCAGTTTTTGAAAAGCCATAACTTTCGCAATTTTGTGAGTTGGAAAGAGCTTTATACATCATTTTAAAGTTATAATCTGCAGATTCTCATGAGATTACGAAACTAGTAAAAATCCGGACAAAGCATCTAAAATTTTCTGACATACTGACATCTGACAGGCTGAATATAGACCAAAAATTTTTGAACATCGATTTCTCAAAACTGTGGAATCGGCCAAAATTTTTTTCTTGTGCTGACCTATAAAGGACATGTGGGCCGAAAGACATTTTTTGAATTTGGCTCAGCAGGTCTTAAGGTGGTGATTCCTTTTAGGCACATATTGTTGGTTGGCGGCGTAAATCAAGATGAAATTTGAAATACGTTCTTTTAGCGTTCTAACACCCTCCGAGCAATTCCGGTTCAAAAATTCGAGATTTCCGGTCAGGACGGTTTTTCCCAATTTCTGAAAGTTTGGCAGCAGCAATGCAGTTATGACTATATTCATTCGAAAGATCTCGTTGAGCTTCATATTTTTGCTTTCTAAAGCAACGTTCTAGCTTTTCTCTACCGTGAGTTATAGCAGCTTTTCTTGTTTTATCGTTGAAAACTTGTCATTTTTGCAGAAATCAAATAATCCATTATTTCTTGAACTATGCAAGCCGTAAATTCTACCTAAGGGCGTCGATCTGAAGGTCTCATGGGGGCAAATTATCCGACGCATGATCGTCTTCCAACAGCCATCCCGTAGGCTGCTGTCATAAAAAATGTAGTTTTTGCAGAAACACGACCAATTTTTCAAAGATTGTGGAGCATTCACCATGCAAGTTGGAGGCTGATACTGAACAGATGTGTTCTGCACAAATATACCCAGGGACGTTTTTTTAGTTTCCCCGATTACTGCGTTCTAGCTAAAGTAATCGCTTGACAAATTGGAAAAAAGTAGGCAAAATACAGGTTACGCACACATTCCAGCTTATTTCTCTATAACGAAGAGCGATTTCACAAAAAATAAAAAATCTTCTCCGTATTTGATGGAGGTATCGAATGATATAACCGATGTCTCGCGAAAAAATTTACTTGAGTCTGCAAAAAATCCGGAAAATTATACTTCTTCTAAAATGTGTTAAAAATATTTTTAAAAAGCAACATTAGTTCCATGGTATGCATTAAAACGAGAAAATGTCAAGCTGCATTTTGATATAAAAATGGCTTCTTAACTCCAAGTAATGAATGAATAATAATGGTGCAAACTTTATGTGACCAAAGGGAATCACCACCTTAACGGTCAAGAAAATCCATTAAATGGGCGGTGACACAAAATTTCGCAACTTTGCATTGAGTTTTCTCGCAACTGGAGATGTTTTAGCTCAAACCAAGAAAAATGTCCCTCCGCAATTTTGAGAACTCGATGTTCAAAAATTTTTGGTCTATATTCAGCCTGTCACATGCCAGTATGTCAGAAAAGCTATTTTTTGCGGATTTTTACTAGTTTCGTACTCTCATCAGAATCTACAGATTATAAGCTTTAAAATGACGTATAAAGCTCTTTCCAACTCACAAAATTGCGAAAGTTACGGCGTTTCAAAAATACACACAAAAACACTGCACAAAACGATAGCAACACCTTAAGGTGGGGGGGCTACTAAGGGGTTGGCACGACATCGTCGGAAAGAGTTACTTTCCCGCCAACGTTAGCCAACATAACAAGGTAAAAAAGTGTAGGGTGGGCAACAATATATCTCACCCACACTGTTTTTGGCAGTAAGCCAAAGTAAAAATTTTGATGGGAAAATGAGATTTTTCAAAAAGGTTTTTTCAGGTCTGGTGGATTAACGGTTTGACCAATTCTGAAACTTTCACCCATAAATGTTATCTGTTACTAGTGCTAAATACTAAAAGCTAAGTACTGAAAGCATTCCGGCTTTCGTGCGTTGCTTCTTTCTTCAGCTATAACAGCGCAAGCTTGAAATTTGGCGAAAAGTTGCGAGTGACCGTGTGCCGTTTTCGATCTAATAAAATTGACAGCCCCTAGCCTACCCCAGCGTTTTAGCAAATATTAGGCTCTAATAGGGGCAAACTGTCTGTCAGTTTCCACGAATTTGGCTTTCGAGTTATGTACAGTAAACTTTTTTGTTAAGAAATAACCCTTATTTTTAGGCCTGAAAAAGCTATCTAAGCGCAGTAAAAATGGGGTCAAAAAAGTTTTTGTTTCAGATTTCGCCGAAAAGGTGCTTATAGTGGTTATTTGACCTGCTGAATCCGAATATAAAATCGGTTTTTCGATATGACGCTTCCTTCATTCAGTATGCGCTTACAACTGTCTTAGAGCTTTTTGGAGCGATAGCCATCCATACTTCGAGAAATCAATCTAGCATTTCTCAAAACTTAAGCGAGGTTTAGTGACCTAGCTTTCTGTATATCTTGGTACACTCACTGGCTTGCAATGCGCAAAGTTTCAGGCGATTCTGCCACTGTAATTTGGAGTAATTGGCTCACATCTTCGAAACGGCACCAAATAACAGCGACCATATCGGTAATGTAATCTAGCACTGCGAACGCAGGGATTAACGAAATCACGTCATCATTAACGAATGGTTCTCCCGAGTTCATTTTTCAACACATTCATTTAAAATTTTCAGTAATGGTACCTGATGTTGAATACTAGCAAGATGTAAACTTTAAAAATCTAGTGCTTGGCTTGCGACGTACACGACAGAGATAGGTGTAGATTTTCAAAACGGTGTCATTCATTAACGACTGAATGAAACTAACTAAATCTCTGCAACACTGCGTAAATGAACATAAAGCAGGTATATTTTTCAGTTTTTACATTTGTAGTTTTGTAGATTTTAGCTTGAGAATTTTATTCACCTTCAAAAAGTTTGAAATCAATAAAGCTAATGGAAAGCTGAATCGAAAACCGAACAACGGTGCTCAGCACCCAAGATCTGCTTAACCCATTCGAGAAAAAAGCAAAAGAAAAAATGAAATTTGAATAAATTTCTAACAAGAATTAGCTAAAAACCCAAAATATTTTAGAATCTTTAAGATTCTAAAATGAGTTTTTAGATTTTAGATTCCAAAATGAGCTAAAATGTTTGAGAAAATAACCATAATATACAACCAGTTAGTTATATAATAACTATAATATAGTTATTATATAACTGGTTATATATTATGGTTATTTTCTCAAACACTTTTTGTGTACATAACAGATTATTTTAGCTAATGGTTTGCTAAATGGCATAAAAATAAATTGTGGACCTTAGTAATGTTAAACTAACTATACAGTTTGCTTTAATTTTCCAATGTAATTTACAACCTCATGCGGACTAAAATTTTTCAAGAAATGTATGAAGCAACAACATCAATCCGATAATAAGTTCGCGATAATCTTAGTCAATAAGAATTAAGAGTACAGTGCATAGGTGTGGCTGGCGAAAAAAGTGGGGGTGGGGTTTGAAAAAAGTAGGGAGGGGGTCTGGCAAAAAAGGGGAAGGGGTGGTCGGAAAAACTCGATTTGGATTTGGGGGGAGGGGTAAGAAAAATTTTCGGGGGGGAGGTCGGTGAATAATCGGTGTTACATACGTTAAAAGACGAAAAAAATTTTCTCAATTTTTAGGCTATTTTTAGCGATTTTTAAGGCAATTAAGCGAATTCTAGCAATTTGTCGCTAATTTTTTGGCCAAAAGTTGGGCCCCCAAAAAATTCGGGGGAGAAGCAATAGTCTGGGAGGGGGTGATTTCGGCTTCGGGGGGAAGGCATTTTCGGGGGGATTTACCCTGGTCTTAGATTAATCGGGCAATGGGTTCCACGAATGTCGGAAGATAACAAGAGACTAGTGTAAAATATGGGGGAGCTAGGGATTTTAACCACTGAGCTCACGCCCCAAATTTTACAAGCAGAACTGTGCGCAAGACGCTGACCTGCGACTGCGGGTGGAGATATTTAGTCCAGGCGGCTCTCTACCACCGACTTGCCTCGCCAAGGGGAAATGGGAAATTTTTGGGGGGCGCCAACGGGGCGCCTATCAAAATTGGGGAAACACGCACACACAAAAATAGGCTCAGTATTAAATCAGCTCCGGGCTAGTCCCAGAGCTCTACCTAACTAGAAAAGTAAATCAAACTAATTAGAGCTTAGTAAATTAATTAAAATAGATAGCAGACAACTGATAGGTTTATTGGGAGGGCACAGGGCAAGGATAATACAGTGAAGTCCGTCCGGCGGTATCCGGACAAGACAGACACGGTACAGCGGGCTACCCGCACAAAAACAGGAAAAGTCGGGAGCAATACGTAACTGAACGAAGTAC
>JASAND010028777.1:0-84156 GCA_030248195.1 Trissonchulus latispiculum
CAGATTAGCATGGTTATCTTGGTTCTAGCAAAATGTTGTTTCTTAGAAATCAATTCGTATTGAATATTTTTTGGTAACATGAAGTTAGCTGACGTGCTTACAATATTCTTATTTGTTTATAGTTCCTATAATAAAAATTAAAACTGGAATGACTTATCTATAATGCTGTCGCCATAAAACACAAGTTCATCCCTACGTTTACGTACTTTTACCAAATAGTTATTTGCTGTTATTAACGTAGCTAACTGCATCGTCTGCCAAGTTGGAAACTGATAGGAGGGATACATCCCCACGAAATAATATTCAATTCTCCATTGCCTTAAAAAGTGTTCCAACCAGTCAGTTTCTAATCTTCTGGATTTCGGGATTGTTTCAGACGACTTTGTCCAGAAATCTCTTTCTTCCAGCAAGCCACGGACTATCCGTGCAAAGCCATTGTGGAGAAACGCATGGAGCCATTGTCAAAGAGAGTGGCTCGAATATTGCTTGGATCTGAAGTGCTCACTAGAAGTCGATCTGGAGCTCAAAATGTAAAGACATGCATAGTGATTCGATATTCCGCTCCATGTATTTAGCTGCTTTTATGACCCATCTCAGAATTGGCTCTGTCGATGTGAAATGATTTTTAATTAAATTGGATATTAAAATTTTGTTTTAATAAAATTGGATATTGTCGTTAAAAATGTGTTAAAAATTTTCATAAATGTTTTGTCCGAAAATTATATATACTGGACTTGGAGGAAAGCTCGGAATATTCTGCTGCTGTAGTTCAGTCAGGTTGTCTTTCTTGTTTTTAGTTCTCCCGAAAATGCTCAGTCGAGGAATATCAGCGTCTTCCTGAGGGCGCGGAAGCGCAGTGGGAAGTTGTTGAACGAATCTTATTCTTGTATTATAAGCTCAACCCTGGTGTTAAATATGTTCAGGTATAATGTGTTATACAGTATTGCTCAAAACAAAGTTAGTTTTTTTCGAAGTTCGAGACATTTCACTAAATTTAGAGAAGTTCGCTAAAATTCAGCGAAATCTTTAGCTAGTAAATTTGAGGGGTTTTCTCCATATCCACCGAAAATTGACAGAGAATTTTTAAAATCTATTTTAGACTCTAGACTTGATGTCTTCGCGAAGTTTGCTAAAGCTTGGCGAAGATCGCCTTGGTTTCGCGAAGTTCCCGAAGATTTTGCGAAGTTCCTCGCAAAAAAGCTTGCGAACTTCGCGAAGACAGCAAATCTTGAGACTAAAATAGATTTTAAAAATTTTCTGTCAATTTTTGGTGGTAATGAAGAAAACCCCTCAAAGCAGATAGCTAAATAATGTCGCAAAGTTCGCTAAATTTTGCTAGATTTGTGATGTTCGTATAGTTTGCGAATTTCGTCAAAATTAACTTTGTTTTGAGCAATGCTGTATACATTTGCATATACTTTGTGGCATTTTACCAATTCGCAAATATCGTCAACGGTCAATGTTTTGCTGAAATCTCATGCAGTCCCTTAACCTTGCCTGAATTTCCTCAGGACTAACGGTTGAAAATGACCGATTTCACATTTTTGGCTGCCATTTTTTACTGAAAGCACCTAGTGAGATGGGACTGCCACCAGTCGATAGAGAATTATTTTGCTCTAATGAATGCATTGAAGGGTCCCCAATGCACCCAGAAAAAGTTATGAGCCGTTAAAGTCGGGCAAATTAGGAATTTTTGATAACTGTCATTGCAGAAAGTTAACGAATTGGTTTCCAGATGCAAGAGTTGATTCTGAAACAAAATAAAACTATACACTATGTTAATGTGCATAACCTGCCCTATCACCTGGTTGGTGAAACAAATTTTCCGCTGACGAACTACAGCCGGCGCTGGATTCATTTGCACGCAACACTCGAACATGGCTCTAAGTCATCAAAATTTTCGTTGTCGTCGGAAAGCTATAGAAACTAGCTTTTTCTTGCATTGCGTGGAAATAATCTTCAATAAAATGAGGTCGACGTATTGAAGAAAAAAGGACCAAATGCCCAGACTGTCAACTGGAAACTGGCCTCTGCCCTAAAAATAAGTTGTTGAAAATCGCCACTTGAGGCATATGGCTCACCCGGCCTTAAAGAGTTAATAATTGAAGGTATTATGTTTAGTAGGGTTTAGTAAAAAAATCGCTATTTCTATAAGAAAAACATTTAAGTGCATTGACTGAATTCGTTTAGTAAATGTTTATTATTTGTTTTGTTTTTAGGGCATGAATGAGATTCTTGGACCAATCTATTATGTCTTCGCATCTGACTCAAACGTGGAATGGAAGGGTGAGGATTTAGTGACTGTAGTTTTTCTCCTTGTTTCTGCTCAAGTCTTTAGCGAATGCTGTGCCCTACTTTTAACATTTAGCAACAGTTCATTTGATTTGACGCAGGCAATGGTCTGGGACATGCTTTTCTTTTGGGACAAGACAACCTTATGGACAAGGCTTTTTGAAATATTCTAGGACTGAAAAGTTGAATTCTTACCTACTTAGTTGACCTTACACCCTGTGAAATTTCTGTTTCCCCATGCCGCCTTTGAAAACTGGCAGGGATTGCGACAACTATAATTGAGAATAGAGATCATTGCATAGGGTTATTTTATTGTTCTATTAGTGGCCTATATTATGACAATTTGTCTAATTTCAATTTATTTTGATCAAATTTAAGTTCTGCCCTACGACTGCAATGTCTGGTGTCATTTGTATCCAGAGATGTTTCGTTGAATGTACAGTTTGTTTTAAAAACATCGGTTTTCTTCGTTAGGTTATTTGTGTCGTGGTACCTTGTCTTGTTTCTGCACTAAGATAATTTTATTTGTTAAAACTTAAGGGAGGGTCCATTTTGGGGCCATTTTTTCGACTTTCTCTGATCTTGCTATTTTCACACTTTTAATTGTCCAAATGGTACATTTTAACGAGCAAAGTCGTAACTCTTACGGTTGTCGAGTAATTTCCCTTGAAAGTTGAGATTTCATGTGTTAAACATAGGAAATTTAAAAAGTTGTCAATTTTTCGCGTGCACCAAAAAATCTCCCCACAAACGTTGATGAATCTGGACAAATTTAACCGTTAAATTTTAATCCTTCAAAAATTAATTAAACAATTTTGAAAGCCTAAATTAAAATTCTAATTCCAAGATACCGCAGTTTAACATTTCAGCGTTATTTTAATGTATAATTTGTCCAGATTCATCAACGCTTGTGGGGAGATTTTTTGGTGCACGCGAAAAATTGACAACTTTTAAACTTCCTATGTTTAACACATGAAATCTCAACTTTGAGGTGAAATTACTCTACAACCGTAAAGTTACGACTTTAATTTTAAAATCTCGTTAAAATATACTATTTGGACAAATCAGCGAGATCGGAGAAAGTCGAAAAATGGACCCCCCTTAAGCTATACTCGTGGTAGATTTCAGTATACTTTGGTTAGCATTATACGTACTTTTATGAAGCAGCTTATCATACTTTATTTGCATTAAAAATATAAATGATAAAAGCGAGCATTTATTTGTTTGCTTCGGAATGGTGCGTCCTTGCATCCGCTCTAGGATACTGCATTTTGACAGTTCTAACTTTTGGAACTGCCTGGACTGATTCATCCACTGTCAGATAGGGCACATCCCATTCATTTCGTCGGATCACATGACTAGATGGCGTGGCGGAAGGGCCGCTACCGCTGTCTTCGTCATCGCTCCCTGTTGTTGTCGCATGCTCTGCTGTTTGCGGGCAGCAATGGGTTGCCTTATTGAAACTGTGAATTGAAGACTCGCCACAGCCTGTGCTACAGAGTTCGTCATCACCTTTGGTAATGTCAGTCTGACAGTCCTGTGAGCTGATTGAGATGGTATCGGTTTGAGCCACTGAATCCCAAACGAAGGGCTCCGTTTGACTGGCTATATCATCATATTTTTTCATGAGCATGGTTATTCCGGCTGGGAATGTTTGAGCAGTTGCATGCTTGCCCAGGGGAGGCAGCTTCTGAACCTGACTATCGGTCAGTCTTGGTTGGCACTGTATATCGGTGTCCACGTAGCCGTGAATTCCAGGCGAGCTGGGACCGCATCGAGTTGAGCGCAGCGGCCCAAGCATACTGTCCGTTCCTGTAGACGCGTGTATGGCTGAGCATTGAACTGCTTTGTCCGTGAAGGAAGGCAAAGGTCGATTGGATCCCGACTTTCTGTCAATGTACTGATATAGGTCTTGTGAATCCGTGGACGTGGAACTCATGGGGCCATGTCCACTGTCCAGTCCTACTGACTGAGTGTGTACTGAGCACTGTATTCCACTGTCTGATGAATGGGCCGGTTCGTCAGGACCCACGGCTGTGGATGTTGGTGAGAAGGGGATAGGAAGATCAGTTCCTGCCATAGAGTTTACGGGACTTCCGGGAATGGGCAGCTCTAGGCCGACGCCTGTGTTTCTGGGAGTTCTGGCCATTGGATGGTCAGAGCCAATTTGAATGTCACGCGGTGACTGGGCCATGGGTTGGTCCAGTCCGGATGCGGCGTTTTTGATTGGCCCCTTTATTGGCAGATTTAAGCCCAGCTTCACCGATGCATAGCTGGGTTTACACTGGACTGCAGCGGTCGCGAGGAACTGTTCCTGTGGACCTGGTCCCACGGAACGATCTTGCACAGTTTGACTGTGCTGTTGGCTGACGTTTTGCATCTGCGGACTAGCCTGTGTACTTTGAGTCACCACATGGTAGTCTTCATCGGAACCTATCAGTACTGAACTGAGGTCTGGACAGACTTGAGTAAGCATATCCATCAACTGTGGACTGTCTGTTTGAGCGTCACCGTGTTTGAGGGGCAGTTTTTGAGGTTCGGTTCCGGTTTCCTTTGTTTCAGCACTGGCTTGAATCAGTTTATCCAGGGATTGTGGTCGGTCACTGAATGCAGTTTGAAGTCCAGCGTCCATCTGTTCACTGCCAAGTTTGATCACATACACCGTTTTGTTGTCTTGTGCTGGACTAGACGGTAAGGATTCTACCATTACGTCAATGGCTTCTGCAGCCTGATGGCTTTCTTTGCTTACGTCTTTTGACAAAGGTGTTTGTAGAGGCACCACGCGAAGTTGGCATTGAATTGCTTTGGATAGGCTCTCTGGCGGCCACTGCAGGCCTATGGTTTTGCAGTCCACAACTGTTAAAGGCACAATGGATGTGGGCGCGTTTGGCGTCTGTGTCGGCTGTCCGTGTTTCATGCTGGCAATTTGCTGTTGTGCTTCAGCATAGGTTTCCAACTGTTCCAGCTCTGTATCCTTTATGTATTTGCGGGCCCAAAATGGCAGTTCCTTATTCATGATTTCCTGAATCAAATCGGCAGTGTCACGCTGCCCGCCTCCCATGGCCGCCAGTTCCATGGCTTGTCGCTGGGCCTCTGCCACAATTCGTTTCCGCAGCTTTCTGATCAAAACTTTGACATTGTTTATGAAGATGTTGATGGTGGCAGAGATGGAGGCAAAGCCCATAAATAGCAAGGCATAGGTGGGGATGGCAAGAAAAAATTTGTCCGTACTAAAATCGCCCAATAGATAAAACAGAAATGAGTAGTAGACTGCCAGGTCATAGGTTGCCTGCTCATCAATGAGGTAGAAATATGCGGCACAGCTGACTAATAGTATGGCAAATAAAAGTATCCCTATCCATACTGGTACGATGATGAACTCTTCCTCCTCAATCTCGGTGTCAGTACTTCGACTGCTACTGTCGCCATTACTGTTGGGGCTGTCATCTCCTTTACTTCCACTTTTGCTTTTAGCAGTCCTCTTAGACTTGATATTGCCGTTCGGAATGCCCCTTTCCAGATCTTCTGGTGTGGCTGGCAGTATGCGAGCATTTTCTGCAAAAAAGCGATATGCAAATGCAAGTTCATATTAGACGGTATCAGATTTTACCATAGGTTACTAAACTAAGTTAGTGCTAGATACGTATGTGATAATTTCTCAGTTACAAGGTAATTCTCGGAATGCTTTTGTTAACCATTATATACTCATTATTGTGTACTTTTGTTATCTAATGTGTTCACCTTGTCCTAGTATATATTTGTGTATTCTGTTGTAACATGCATATACGGAAATAGATACATACATTAAGACGCATACAAAGTGGCTGAGAAGAGTACACTTAGCTAAGGGTCATTATCACTGTCCTGTAACTCTGTCCATCCAAAACTTGCCTTTCGGACTTGGGGGGAAACTCTTACCCTAAGAATAAAAAACCTTTATAGAGTAAATCTCTTTGCAACAAAATTAAACAAACTTACGCCATCTCTTTAGTTTCTTAGTGAGATAAAGGACAAATTTAGCTATCAGTTTTCCGAGCTTTCCCAGAATTAGCAGTGATAGTGGAATGCCGATAATGGCATGAATTACGGTCCATACGCGTGTTCCGGTTGAGCAGGGCACTAGCACGCCAAAACCTAAATTGCATAAAAAATACGGGATGTCGTTTATTCAAATTGAAAGCACTCTTCTCTGCGGAATGTGTATTTAGAAATCCTGTTGAAAAGAGCGTCCACTATCATTGTAAAAAATTGTAGTTTTTTACTACCTTTGGAATTTATAAATTTCAGTCTTTGATTTTGCTTTTTATGTCTGGGTTTTTAGGCAAAAAGTGGAGGGGCCCCCCTCATTAGACCAGAGATTTGAGGAATAAAATAGTCTCAAAATAGTACAAAGGCAGCAAAATTAGCGCAAATTAGTACAATACAAATCTGTGTTTTTTTTGCGAAATTCCGCACTTTTTTGAAAACTCCGCATCTTTTTTTCGGTGCTCTGCGTAAAGTTGCGCAAAAATTTTTGGCCTTGAGTAGAAATTTTCAGTTCAGATGAACGGGTTTCAGACACTTTTTGGAAAACTGTTTTGAAATGATTTTCGCGCTGGGCGCGTGTATATAATATTTCTATATATATACGTAGACATTTCAATCTTAACCGAGTTAGAATGCCTTGTGGTGACAGCTATGCAATGAAATTCTTTCAGTGTTGAAAAATTTGACAAGTCAAATAATTTTAGCCTTTTAGCAGTTTGCTTATATATATTTTATAATTTTATTGACTGCCGAAACTAAACTTTTGAGAATTTCCACTAATCATTTTCCTCGGTTTTACAAAATTTTCTCAGCTTCTGGGGCTCGGCCCCCAGACCCCGGCGTCTCACTTCTCTATTAAGTGTATATGTTACGTACCGTATGAGATTTTGTACCGTATAATACGGTACGGCAATTTTCGTACCGTATTAAACGGTACGTCCCGTATTATATTGTACGGTTTGTTTTTGTACCGTATTGGCAAAGAACTGAATCTAATCTGCAAGACTAAAAATAATAGAATCTTTGCTCTTGCAGTTCTTATTTCTGTGCTACATGAAATTCTGAACTTCTAATTCTATTAAATATTCTGAACATAAAAAGTGAAAATGGTTGAACTTAACCTTTGAATGACAACGTTTTTACACAAAAAGAACGAACGAAAATATAAATAAACAAACAAATAAATGTTAAGGTTTAAATTTGGTGTAAATTTGAAATTTTTAAAACCTTAATATTTATTTGTTTATTTATATATTTGTATTTTTGTTATTTTTGTGTAAAAACAACTTATATTATCTTATGTTATATTATGTTATATTATGTTATTAACTTATAATGTCACACTCTTATATTATGTACTCTTGATATTATTTAACAGCAGTATTCAGTTCTTGGCCAATACGGTGTACAAAAACTAACCGCACAATATAATACGGGACGTACCGTTTAATACGGTACAGAAAAAGTTGTACCGTATTATACGGTTCGTACCGCTTAATACGGTACGAAAATTGCCGTACCGTATTGTACGGTACAAAATCTCATACGGTACGTAACATATATACTTGTAAAAACACACTTCAACTGCTTCAACTTCACTTCAACTGAAAAGTAGTTATAACTTGGTTAATACTATGCGTTAAATGTTAAAAATGTGTTTAAATACGCCCAAATTACCAAAACTCCTTAGTTATCTTTAAAAAACCAAAAAATAAGAGTTTCGCATTTTTTTGTGAAATTCCGCAAAAAAATTTGGAGGACATGTGTAAAAGTTTGCAAAATAAAGTTTCGACGAAAAAACTCAGATACAGATATATACTATAAAAATGCCTTGGTACCCCTACTGCTTTAACTAAGCTAAAAAGTGCTCAAAAATTCAGTTTTAGTACCAAAATAGACGATTTTTTAAAGGAAAACACTCCGGCGACTCCGGAAAATTCTTGAGATTTTTGGTCGAAAATCTTAAAAATCTGACAATTTCTAGGCACCCTAGGGTGCTGGCTTATTTTTAGGCCAAAATTTATGGGGGGGGCTCAAAGTTTTCCCCCCCCCCCCATCGATGGGGGGGGGGGGGGCTCACCAAAAATGGGGGGGGGGGCATATTTTGGAAAAAATTGTGCAAATTTTTACGTTTTTTTGTGTAAAAATTGCCAAAAAATCGCTAAAAAATGACTAATTTTAGGTGTTTTTTACGCTAAAATAGCGAAAATTACGTTAAAATTCCGGCGAAGCAGGAAAAATTTTTGAAAATTTAGGGTAACATTGGTGAAATCTGGTAATTTTTTGGGTTGTGGGGGGAGGAGGCAAACATTTATGGGGGGGGGAACCTCGAATGGGGGGGAGGTTGCCGAGTGGGGGGGCCACCACCCCCCCCCCCCCGTAAATATAAGCCAGGGGTGCGTTAGAGCGGAAGGAACGAGTGGGAGGCGCCCCCCCAGAGTAAGAAAACCCTGGTTTTCTTGTCCAAGTCCTTACGTTTCTCGATAGGTAGACTTGTGACAGTCTGAACCACTGAATATAATTAGTGCAATTTGTTCTAAGATATGTAAGCAAGAATAATATGTAAGAATAAATAATATGCAAAATAGCAAATTTTCCTTTTAGCATTTAATTTACTTATTATAAAAAACGTTTATGCACTTACCAATTGTGGAAGAAACAGATAAGGCATAATAAACTGATCCCCAGAAATTGTGCTCTCCAATACAGTCATCCAGGCGCCGTATGCGCGGATCATAAAATGTAGGCTGATATTGTTCAAGGCAATAAAATAGTATAGAGCCAATCAGATTATGCAGAATGAAGGCAGCATAAGGCCAGCTAGAGGTAAATCGTTGCAGCCATGGTCCCAGCGACCTGATAAAATCCTTAAACGACGTAGTCTTCGGGACAGCCAGGGACGTTGTCTCCGTTGCCCCATTTGCCCCAGTGGCTCCTGACACGGTCTGGGCTTGGACCAGTGCATGCATACTGGGATCTTGAAATGTTAAATGAAAGACTGAAGGCATGATAATTGTTGGCAGTTAGGGTGTTGTGTGTAGATGTAGTTGTGTGTCTGTGTGCGTGTCCGCGTAGTGTGTAAATGTGTCTGTGTATTAGCAATTACATCTGGATGAATAACGAAGAATCATTTGGGGGGATTGGGATAGGATAATTTGAGGGGGGAAGAGTGTGAGATTTGCATTCACTGAGTCAGGAAAGGAAAGTGGATACTGTCTCTATGAGTCCAGACACCAGATATAATCCTAAGTCGTTTTATCCTTAGCTGGTGCTGAATGTTGATCATAAGTTTCATATAGGGATAAGTAGTCTGCACTCTTTAGTATATATCCTTGTCACAACGAACTCCAGCAACGGGCTGCTCTGGTTTTTTGAAGCGCATAACCGGTCCCTTTAAAGGTGGCCTGGTAGTCCAGGTATGCGCATTTCTTTCAAAGGAAAATAGGGTTAGGATCTATTATGACTGTTTAGGCCTCTGGGCTAGGTCTGCTAGCCGCCTTCTTATGTGTATGTGACTGGCTAGGGTGCGAAACGAAGCTGTGATACTTTCATCGTAAAGTGAATGGCCTTTATGGTAGGTTCGCATGATTGTAAATCAGCCCCTAATCCTGTTCCTTAATCTATTTCATTTCTGTTAGCGCGCCCTGCCGTCTGGTATATATGGTGCTTTCTTCCTCCTGTTTCTTTGTCTATTGCTGTACTAGTATCTGTTTATTTATCACTAAGTCAAAGTGTGTAGAGTATCATATAATATTTATATACATCTTAATCAAAAACCAATTAGGAATGAAGACATTCTTGGGCATATCCTTACCCAGCAGAGTACCCTTAAAGAAAATTGAGTAACTGTTGAATTGCGTATATAACTACAATATAGAGATAGTTAGGTTTTGGTTGGTCTATGCATACATGCGCATAGAAGTGGTGAAATCTGCTATATAAACCCTTAAGCCTATGTGCTAATTGAAGATGAGTTCTAAGGTAGACCTATTCCAGCGTATTAGCGCTTAGCATTATGTTCGTTGGAAACAGGTTGGTTCTTGGAAGATCACTGATTAGCTGATTTTCTGCCAGTTGAATTTTTGCCTAGGCTTTGGATGTTACAGAAAAAGTTTGTTTGAATTAACCTAATGTTATGATATAAAAGGACTGGTGTTCTTTACTGTGAAACATTTATGTTCATTAAAATACTTAAGTAACACTTGTGCATTACAATGTAAATCAGATCAACCAAAATAAAAAATATAGACCGATCTTATAAATAAATAAAAATTTCGGAAATCATATTGACATGAACTTAATGTCACACTAAATGAAAGTAGTTTTCTGTTGACTTTCCTTGGTGACTGATTTTCATGTACAACAAGTAACGGCAATGTGTAACACCACACTACCTTCACTGATGCGATCTTGCACGGGTTTGGAGAGGGGGTCTTTGTTTGAATTTGACACACTTCTAATGTGTTCATGTATGTAAGACTGATCACCTCCGTGTACCGTTTGTTAGATTTCTTAAATTTAAATTTAAGTTAGTGTAGTGTATGTACGTACATATACTTGTGTATTTTAAGATAGGAATGTTATGAGGGTGCTTTTTCGATACAAAGTGTGAATGATTAGATGATTTAATTTTTTGCGGAGTCTCCTGCTGGGCCTTGCGTGAAAAGTGGGCAAAAATCATAAACTAGACTGTTCGTAACTGATCCTTAAAATATGATGTTATGTCGATATAACGTTCAGTCTTGCGTATTGTACAGATCTGGTTTCTTTCAGAAAATGTTGCTTATGTATATATTTTGGAGTAAAAAGGCGCTTTAAGGAAAACAGTAAATGTTAGTAATTTACGTTAACGTATATATTTACTAAATGTTTACTTGTATATAAATATATATACCTATTACGTAACTAATCTGTGCAAGATTAAAAATGTGATCAGTTGCAAGATAGTATTTAAAAAGTATATATATATATAAAATTTGTGATGAAGCTTTTCTGCAATCTGCAAGCTGTCAGAGTTTGCCAGAGGTAATTGGCTTTTGCTGTCTTGGATTAAAAAGCTTTGTCTCAACAAGTATAAAAGTCTTAGTAAAAACTGAGTATATACCTACACAGTCATTTGTGGAATTCAGTTGCACCAATTATCATTTTTTCATAACCATAAAACTTGAGTGACCCACTGAAGTAGACCTAAGCATAATACTGGTACGTGTATGAGCCGATTTATGAGAAATTCCGAGTTGGTTAGGACTAGTGAATATATATATATATATATATATATATATATATATATATATATATATAAACATTTATTTCAAATTGTGATATATCGCCTGTATCTGAGAGCATAATTGAACCTAAATAAATCTCTACTAAATTCTTATAAATTTAGCATTTGCTATTCCCGAAAGCCGTCTTTATCTGTTTCGCGGTAAAGAGTTGGCTTGTTGAGTTAGTCTGTCGTCTTGTGAGTATTAGACCTGCATGTGGTTATTTTGCTGAGACAGATGTGAGATGATCCATATGATATTAGAAAATCAATGAAAACAAATTGGAAAATCGTAGGAGTTTAAGCATTAACGGAAGTGTTCAAGAGTATATATAAGTGATATAATTTCGGAGCTTTTTTTACAATTGGCTTTTGCTGTCTTGTAATAAAAAGCTGTCTCAACAAGTATATATAAGTCTTAGTTCGAATTGTCTGCCTACTCTTGTGCGGGAATGCAGGCATCTAGTGCAACATCAACAAATTTAGCTTTCGGTTATCGCGTACTGTTTAGTATTTACGGAAACGACGAAGGACGTCTACTGTATGATCACCTTCTACTCCGCTGCTCTCAGAACACTACTGAGATAAGCGCAATTTAAAACAAATCGATTACTATTCTGATGATATAAATTGAAATGATAAAGTTATTTTAATAAAATTCAACAATATAAAAATGTCTAGAAGTTATACAAGTTAATTCACAGATTCACGTTTGTAAACATTCTCCAAGTAACAGTGCATTGTCATTGCATTACGCATGTTACAAATTTTTCAGCCTCGGGTGCAGACGGTTGCGCGAAAAAATGTTCACTTAGTGTCATTTTATAACCGGTTTATGATTATTATGCAGTGTTTTAACATTTTCACTATGACAAAAACTGAAACTTCGGCTCTTCCATTTTGTTCAATTCAAATTTATAGGTACCTACTCGTCCATGAAAGAACAAATTAGTATATGGCTTATTTGCATTCAGTGTGATTTAAGATAATGGATAAAGAGGGTTGATCACAAGGACATGCAATTCATGCAATTGATATTCAAAGTACAAATTATGAAATGGTACTGTATGATATAACATGGGCGGTTTTTATGCACCCTGCGGAGAAATTACAACTACGTAAAGTAACACGTACGTACGTAAAACTACTATATACTAAAACTTGTGTGACAAACACAAGATTCCGAGCTTATTTCTGTGAAGAAATATAGTAGAATCAAAGTTTCGGCCTTCGTTGCGGGCTTAAGGGGGGGGTCACTTTGGTCAAAAATCGATAGTCACGGATTTCGCTCATTTTCACACATAATATGCCCCCATATGTTCTCAAAAATAACTTAGAATATTAGCGTTCGAAATCAAACTGTGACAGAGTTATTCAGGTTCAAAGCCGGAAAACTTGAAAATTCCGGTGATGAGCCATGCAAGATCAGGTGGAGACCAAACGCGACCGAAAACAGGGTTAACCAATACACCAAATTATAGCCTTTACTAAGGTAATATTTAAGTGCAGACGTGGCTCAAGGCCAGCTATCCAGGCGTTCATAATGCATGCTTGAGTGCTGCACTAACCTGACCTTGCAGGACTGCCCAGTATAACTTTAACTCGTTTTACCTTGCACAGACAACATTTTAGACCCATGGTTGTATGAGAAAAGTTGCCCCTCGTTCCATTAGCTATCGATTGATATCCATTTTGTCTATATTTGGAAAAATTTTAAAATTGACATTTTTCACCTATATATAAAGATCAACGGTGCCGCCACAGTAGCATGTTCAATATTGACGCATTTGTTTTGGCCACATTATGTGACAGACATAGATATATTAATTAATCTGCCAAGTTTGGTGATTTTTTACCACATAATGAGTGAGAAATTATCAAAAGAATGTGAAAATTATGAAAAATGACCATTTTTAGCAAAATTTGCTGTTCTTGTGGCAAGTTTTTTGAGCTTACTGTAGATGATAAAAACATGCGAGTACTTTCATAAGACGTGGTTTTATGCGTAGAGTGCAGCTATCTATTGGCGGTTTCTGTAGCTTTTGTCAATCGTTCAGGACAAGCAAAAGAGTACCGTAGGTCCTGTTTTTCATGGTCCAAAAATGGCCGATTTTCCAAAATTCTGACTTTAAAAATTCGCCAAAAATCCAATACTGAACAGAATCGCTTCAGAGGAGATAGCTGCACTCTACAATATGTCCTTAATGGTTCTGAAAAGGATTCAGAGTTCTGATTCTTATACAGCGAAAAATTTTTCTGCCACAAACTTTTTAACCTAACTTTTTCATTTTCCTATGTTTAACACATGTCGAGGTCACCTTTGAGGGCCTGTACAGAACGATAGAAGCAATATTTCGCAAAACGCTCTTGTCTTGTTTCGTGGACCCATAGGTACTACAAAATATGTGAAAATGAGCAAAATCGGAGATGGTCGAAAAATCGGCAAAAAAGTGACCCCCCCCTTAAACAGTAAGTTATATCGGAATTCGTCAATTAAATATCTGCAGTTTTCAATATGAGTTCAATATCAATTCAAACTTACGTATATAGGTATATATATATGTATCTTCCTTCGACTTCCAATTTACATTCTAGCCCTCTGTTCCTTCATTATCGCTGTTGCTACATGTTTCAATTATACAGAATCTCACTTTCGAATCTCACTAGTGAGTTTATAATCTAACACTGAAACAGCCGTGAGATTGTAAACTCACATAATTCACAATCTCACACTCATTATTGTTCATTATTATTCACATTCATAATACGTAGTTTCACAAAAAATATAAAAATAACTCCGCAGAGAAGGAAATCTTATAGTTTTTTATCCTGCTTGCTGATTATGTATATAATTTTATTTTAGAACATGCCGAGGCTGATGCTTTCTTCTGTTTCCAAAATTTGATGTCCGAAATCAAAGATTATTTTATTGGAACCTTGGATAATTCCAGTGTTGGCATTGGTAATGAAACTGTTCGTTTATCTAGCTAATGTGTGGATGACAAAATTTAATTGCATGGGCGTTATTAGACTGAACTGAACGTATCCATATTCTCACAGCTGTGTTGATTGACAGAAATGCGAAATTGAGTATGTCTGGTGTTTAGTGTTAAGTGTTAGCAGTTTTGGGGCTTCTATAAACCGTCAGAGCAGGTGTTTCTGTGACTACTTGACTTGCGATTACCTTTATGCTTAGAGAGTTTTTCATTTCAGATTGTGCCATGAACGATATGCTTGATCTATTAAAGACCAAAGATCCAAAGCTCCATACACACTTGGTCACTCAAGAGCTAATGCCTCAATACTATGCCTTCCGTTGGATATCACTTTTGCTTTCACAGGAATTCCTACTGCCAGGTTTGTAATATAAACGGCTTAATGCGTAGCTAATGCAAACTTCTTGGGACTGACCAAATTTTAGAGGAAGAAGAGGAGGGGATTTAGCCTTTCCTTGAGGTGCGTATTGCGTACGAAACCGGAATCTGTGGAGAAAAGTTTCGAGGGGACGTTTGATCATTTTCCCTGGCTACGTCACTAAATTGCAAGACACTTTTTTGTTTTCTACTTCAATAAGGATTTAATAGTTGTCAATTTTAATTTATTGTCTGCAGTATTTTATTGTCGATGAATACTTATTTATTATATTTGGATATGATAGTATTTCATTTAGATGTCATTCGTTTGTGGGATACACTGTTTTCTGATGACAAACGATTCAACTTCTTGCTCTATGTTTGTGTTGCAATGATATTGTACGTTCTCTTGTATATTTCTGCTTTCTAATTTAAACTTGTGAAATTGATTTGCTTACCGTATTATGTCACGCAGTGGCCCAAATTTGTGAAAATGCAGTAAGTTGTTAAGCTACCTTGCTGGTTCAGAATCAATAATTAATATGTTTACAAACCAGCTAAATTCTGACACTGGTCGGGCAGCTTATTCTGTCCAAAAACTCACCGAAGAATATACAAGCATTTGGCATAATTATAGCCTGGTTTCCAAAACAAACTCCCCCATGGGCGCTTTTTTCGCTTTTTGGATTACAAACATTGCCTAGTCCGAAAAACTGCCCATGGGCCACGCTTGGCATAATACGGTACGATTTTAAGTTTTATTCGCATCATAAACTTTTAGTTCCCTGGAGTAAGTAGGCTATCGTGCTAAGTAATGAGGTGTTGTACGTGTTCTTAATTACACACGCAATTTATATTTTATATGTATAGCGAAGATGGTTTTAGCAAGAGACCATACAGAAATTATATATATACTTGTATTATAAAAGATAAATAATCAAATAGAGGCTTCTGTTATTTGCATTCCGTAACGGTGCTCCGACCACAATACGCGATTGTTCCCCCGTTTGGTGGAGGGGGGTCGACAAAATCGCCTCCCCGTTTGGTGGGGGAGTAGCAAAAAGAGGTCCCCGTGTGTGGTGGGAAGGGTAGCCAAAGGGGGTCCCCATTTGCGGGGGGGTCGTCAAGTCATGCTAAGATTTGCTGAATCTGGTTGGCTGTTGGCTGGGCTTATTCTAGGCATTTTTTTGGGGGGGGGGGGGCTCCAAAAGTCCGAGGGGCAAGGAAATTTTTGGGGGGGGGGCGAAAATGTTTCTAAAAATATGCTAAAAATAGCGCTATTTTTCAGGCGTGTACTGTAAAAGTTGATTTTTATTGCAAAAATAAGCTGATTTAGTGCTAAAAAGGCAAAAAATGCGTAGAAATTTTTGAAAATGTGGTCTTCTGAGCGATTTTTTCATGGCAAAATTTGGTACCAGAAGGGGCACCCACTTTTTGGGGCGATTTGTTGGGGGGTGGGAAG
Source organism: Trissonchulus latispiculum (assembly GCA_030248195.1). NCBI lineage: Eukaryota > Metazoa > Nematoda > Enoplea > Enoplida > Ironidae > Trissonchulus > Trissonchulus latispiculum. The sequence goes on from JASAND010028777.1 coordinate 16,400, forward strand.
GGTGTTTATGGGCCCCCCCCCCCCCAGTAGAATAAGCCCAGGTTGGCGCTCCTCCCCCCAACGGAGGGGGGTATGCTTTGTCGAACTGATCGACTCCCCCAAAACGGGGGAACATTCGCGTATTGTGGGCTGAGCACCATTACGGAATGCCGAGAAGAGAAGCCCTCTAGTGGCTTACTCTTATTCTTATATATAGTGCAATTATGCACCCTTGGTTTTAATTTAGACATAAACGAGACGAGCTGTTAGCTGGTGATTTCGTTCAAAATATGAAACTGCTTCAGGTAAAATGTGTTTTTGATCTGTGCTTTAAAACTTTTTAAATTTGGAGCTTTGCAGGCCATTTCGAGTTTTAGAAATAACTGTTCATGGAATTAGAAGTCGTTAACGTCACGAATGCATCAATAAAGGAAGCGGTCCATTTGCCGCTTAAATTCTGTTTAATTGTCAAGCCGGGTCATCCTGATGAAACAGTTACGAATTTACATGTTTATATAAAAGTACAAAAGTTTTTGTGTAGGAATATCTTTTTACAAATGTTGCACCCAAATTCTATTAACAGTGTCATAATTTGTAGAAATAGGAATACTTTTCTAGTGAAGTAACAGTTGGCATACATAAACGTGACTATATTGAAAGTATAACTAGCATAAGTCGCTTGATGCGATCTCTTATTTTTGTATGTATTTTAGGAAATCTTAACAATAACTATTATTGTGTTCGTGCTTTAGCATTATCCTTCTACTGATATTAGCGTCCTGTTGTCAGAAGCCGCTGGCTTACGGATGGAAGTATGATCTTGATGCTTGCAGGATCCAGTCGCTTGACCATCAGTGCCGTATCCTAGAAGAACCAAACTGAACAATAAGCAAAATATGTAAATCTCTGTTTCCGTCTATACAAAATATGATTGACTGCTGTATTCGCTTTGATATTATTTGTTATTTCAGATCTTTCGGGGTTAACTCACGCCTTGCGAGCCAAGCAGTTCTGTTTTGCTCTATTTTTGTTGTACACAAATTATTACTGCAGCCCGTAGGAGCTGTGAGCGAGGGTGACTGACTACTTTAACTGTCCGTCATAGTGTCCGTTAGACGCTCGTTCTACTCGCGTCGTTCTTCCCAAGTATTAGCATCACACCTCTGTCCGATGTTCCAGTTCAATTCGTTTCAATCCTCTTGGCAACGCACTCAAACGGTACCATTGCTTTGAGCGCACCAATGAGCGGCTAAACCACAAGATGGCTGCTATTTGACTTACTGCAAACAGCAACAAATTTCTGGATGTTTTGATGTTTTAATCAATTGGATTTACTGGCTTTAGTCTCCTATTTTCCTAATTACATTTGCTTTTGCCTCTTTTTTAAACAATGATAACTGCGAAAAATTGTGTATGGTCTCTTTTGTTAAGATAAACGCGAGTGCATTTGTGGTAGTTATCGTTTCTTGTATTATTTGGCCCAATCTGTGATGTTCTTAAACATTTCTTGTTTTATGTTTTATCTATTTTTTGACTTAACCGAGTTGTATCTGCTCGTCATCGTTAGCACATCGAATATCTTTTTCTAGCTAACATATTTTGTCCAGTTGCATTATGTAGTGTCTCGCTGAATGTCAAATCTGCAAAATCGGTGGAAACTTTTTATTGTCTTCATATAACTTAAATTCTCGAAGTAGATTAGTAACTCGATTTGTGGCATTCGTTTCTAAACTGTTGTCCCTGTTCTGTCTATTTCAATATATATAAGTAAACATCAGAGCGTAATGTACCTACATTACATTTCATGGAAAGTTGGCGTTGGCGTAAATTGGCGGAACGCAAAATATCGCGAAATGTGCGCGATTTTCGCCAAAGTCGCCAAAACTTCGGTAAGAGTTGGCGAAAAAACAAGAAATGTCGCCAACTCTAGTGGGACTTTTCGCCAACTTTGGCTAAAATCTCTGGCACTTCGCCAACAATCCTGCTTTCCGTGAAGTGAACTTTATCTTTGTTGTTTAGGGTGAAGAGTATAATAATAATGCCTGCCTACATTAAAGAGAGTGTCTTAATATGCCGTATAGTAGTTTGTTGACCGGTCGGTGTCTAACTGGTGTGAAGCCTGTCCCGCCCCAGGGTAGTACTAAATCCGGCCGCCCGGTCGACTGAACCAGGTCGAAAGTACATAATACATAAGATTATGACAACAGGCATACTTTGTATAATAATCGGCACGCTAATGGCTGCCCCTCGCCCCGCAAATTGAGCCCTAGCTAAGCAAACAAATTCTCTCGCTACACATGTACCATGTGTTCTTAAAGCTCGAAACAGACACAAAATTAGCGTTCTGCTTGTGTTTTCGAGGCTGCTGGTGCAGAACTTGAGGCCGGCCCGGCCCCTCACCAGCAATAGTGAATAATACTATGCATTAGTTGTGTAGTATGTGTCACCAGTTCGTTGCTACTCGCGCTATCAACTCATCCCCACACAATTCACGGCCCGACCAGCCACCTGAGCGGCTAGAACCAATTCACGGCCCGAGTAGCTCGACTGGCTCGAAGCGATTCATGACTTGGACACACGCTTCCCGAAACGATTCAGGGATCGCTCGACAGACAAGTTACGAGGTGCAAACTACATGGCCAGGACCAAGGGCTTAGCTTACAGCACCTACCCAAATATCTCAAGCTGATAGAAAAGACTCAATTGTATGGAAATATAACCCTAGGCACTACTCTACTTTGGCACATCATAAGTCCTACAACCAACGTAACTGTCCAAATTAGTCAAGCATAAGCCAGCCCAAAATTCATCCCAAGTCCAAAACGTAATTCGTGATATTTTGCCGGAGACACTTTCCAATCTGGTCAGCAATTCCAAGATTATTCCTAGCAGGATAGGAATGCTTGGAGTAATTTGGCCGCTGTGAACTTAGTCTGCTTTTCAATAAGTTTTAAGCCCTCTTTTTCCATTGAATTCCTTTTTTAGACAGACCAGCCATTATTTGCCAAAACTCCAGCAAAAGAAACCAACACTGTAACAAGACAAACACTATGCTAGCAAAGCTAACACTAAATGCATAGTGAGATATGTAGTTTAGTCCAGGGCAGGCCCTAGCAGGCAGCAGCTTCTCAAAAGTCAATAATTCCCGAATACGCAATGTACAAATAGCAGTAACAGCCCGAATGGCCTAAACGGCCCGAGCGGCCCCACTCTAGTCGGGCCACCAGAAGAAGTTCTCGGTTCGGGCCACAACATACATGTGCTTGGGGGGGTTGGGGGGGTTTCTTCACCCCCTCCCCCAGACCTGGACCTCACCCACCCAGAGGGGTCCCTCACACCCCCCAGAATCCGGAGTTTTTCCGGTTTTTTAGGCAAAACACCGGAAAAATCTGGTTTTCCCCCGGGCTTCGGCCGCCGGTTACCCCCCCCCCCCGAACTTCCCCTCCTGAACATGTCTGGCCGCAACATTTATTTCTCGAGCCCGAGCCCGGTACCCCGGGACCCTATTCAGGGTCCGAGCACAACCCTACCTTAGTGTTGTCTCAGCAGTCCGTTTGAGTTTCAGTTTAAGTCGGCAATCTAAGTTATTTTCAGTTTCAGTTTCAGTCTGCATCCCAAAATAATTTTAGTTTTAGTTTCTGTTTCAGACGCCGGCCTAAATTAATTTCAGCTTCAATCGGTGACACAAAATATATCGTTTCAGTCCACATTTAAGAATAGTTTCAGTTTTAGTGCGAGTTAAAACAGTGTCAGTTGATGTCATTGCCCAAAAAGAAAAATTTCATTTTTCATGTTTACTTGGAATTTAAAACTGTTGAAGCTGCAGTCTTATTTTATGAAACCTCAGCTTCAGGTTCAGTTTCAGTGACTGAAACATCACTTCCGTCTCTCATATAGCCCTTGTATGGCTATGGGTCAAAAGACGGTAGCTCGTAAGGGTCGTTTCAGGGAAGAGTAGAGAAGACTTAAAATAACTCTTAACTACGTACACTTCACTCACCTCAAGCTCCCAGTTTTAACTCTTTCGAAAAATCAATTTGACTTTTATCATAACTCCAGCTAACTTTTTTCAAAAGTGTTGACTTTACTTAATTAGTTGAGAAATTTAGTATAAGTAAGTGAGTATTTGATTCTGAACGGCTGAAATTTTTCGTCAAATTGTTGTCTTGTTTGGATAGGGATCGGGAGTAGATATTTTGCTGGAAGGTCTCTTTCGAGTTCTTCGATTTTTGTGTCGAAAATGTTGAGACTTTCGGTATCTCGTTTCCATGGTGCTTTGGGGTATTTGAGTGACACCACAACATGCAGCAGAGTTTCCAGTATATACAGCAGGGCCTCTTGAGTTAGTTTCAGTCGATATTCAAGGATTCTGATTTCATCAGTGGACAGGACTGTTTTCGACTCTGAATTTGAGTGAAGCGACCTAAAATAGTTGAAAACCCTTTTATGGGCCTATCACAATAACTACGGAAAAAAATGGCGCAATTAATTAATCACGCCAAACGGTTCGGCGTAATTAATTAGTCACGCCGAACCGTTCGGCGAAATTAATTAATTGCGCCGAACCGTTTGGCGAGACTAATTAATTACGTCAAAAATTTGTCACGAAAGATTAATGCTTTTGCATAAATTATGTGCAATTTAAATAAACTAGCCTACAAAATTTTCAGCGAAATTAATTAATTACGCCCAACCGTTCGGCGTTATTAAATAATTACGCCACCTTTCATTCCGTAGCTATCGTGATAGACCCATTACTGTATACATTCAGATTGTCCGTCCATCAGAAATAACGCTTGCATCAGATATGGAAAATAAGCGAGGAAACATCGACAATCGACACTTGAAAAGTAATGATCCGTGACCATAATCTTTATCCAACTATCCGACGATAATGAGTTCGCCATATGAAGACTGTCTGCGTAGTTGTGTAATAAATTTCGGGATAGGGATAGACATTAGTGTATGAAAGAAAACGGATTTTTGACCATATTAGTGCTCATAATTATACTACATTCTGCGGGTTTTTGCCAGTATACTTGCTGGCTGTCCACTACATAGTTTAGCCTTTGTCCAACCAATCAAGTGTCACTTGCACTTAACACAATGCCACTTTTGCACACCGCCATCATTCTCTTCCTTGTAAGCGTTGTTTTGAAAGGATATCTTCTGCACATATATCCTCAGCGCAACATAAGCAGCCAGACAAAATTTCAAAGAAAACTATCGAAACATACCTTGATCGACGCTTTGTGGAGGTGCGAGTTGAAGAGTTGTCACGACCTCCTGATCGTCTTTTAGTTGTTGATGAGCTCAGTGCAGATTTGCTGGAAATCGTCCTAGTTTTGCCATTGAGATTAGAAAGCCAAATACTGTAGAAAAGACCAGATATCTAAGCATAAATATGCATATGCAAGTTGCCTTAGTGTTTATTTCTGGAAGTTATGCTATGCTGCTAATATGCAGTTTGTCCTCTCTGTTTCGTTCTTTTGACAGTTTATCAAAGTAGGATAGTCGAAAACGCCAATACCAGGGCATCGGTTTTAAAAAAGTTATATCAGGACACATCAAAAACAGGTTAAATGAGTTAACAATTAAAATTAGTAATAATGTAGCTCATGGATGGGGTTGACGATTGGCTTAAGGTGCTGGTTTCCTTTCGGGTATTTTTGACTCCGACGGCTTTAATCCTTTACGCAAAGGGCTAAAACTTACGAAATAACCTATTTCCGTGCTCTTTAACATTTTAGGACCAGTCCCGTATTCTTAGGCCAAAAGATAAGAAAGTTTTGGTTTTTGGCCTTAAGCTCCCAGTAGGTAGACAAGACACGGGATTGGTTGGTATGGCTGAAAAGAGTACTCGAAAATGAACATTTTTGCTCTTACAACCTTTGAGCTACCTCCAGTGGTTAAGTCAATATAAGCAAAAAACTGTTTTTAGGGTCAAAAATGGCCATTTTCGAGGAAATCAGTTTTTTCAAAATTACTGGCACATGTTTAGGACAAAATTGGCTTAGTTATACTCAATCGATACATCGTCCAAATGCAGATTTTATGAATGCATATTAACCGGACTTTATTGCTTTCAGCAAGAGATTTGGCCGAAAAACAATTTTGGCAAAACTGCGATTATTTTGTTTCGAACATCGATTTCTCAAAAACTAATCGACGGATTCCGGAGATTTTCGGCAGAATCGAAATTCGCACTTCTGCGGAGGGACGTTTTTCTTGGTTTGGGCTAAAACATATTGAGTAGCAAGAAAACTCAATGCGAAGTTGCGAAATTTCGTGTTACTGTGCATTTGGCCGATTTTCTCGACCGTCGACCGTTAAGGCCTGCTGAGCCAAATCCAAAAAAACGTCCCTCGGCCTATGTCCTTCATATTGTGGCACAAAAAGAACTTTTGGCCGATTCTTCAGTTTTGAGAAATCGATGTTCAAAAACTTTTGGTCTATATTCATCCTGTTAGATGTCAGCTTGTCAGAAAATTTTTGCTATTTTTTGCTAATTTTGCCAGTTCTGTAAGCTCATATGAATGTACAGATAATAAGCTTTAAAACGATGTATAAAACTCTTTGCAACTCCCAACATTGCGAAAGTTATAGTGTTTCAAAGAAATCACCACAAAAGCACTGCACAAAAGGATACCACCACCTTAATAATCATGTTAAAAGCACCTGACTTCTAGCCTGGGCGCTGTCATCTTAGCATGAAATTCTCCTTGTAACTCGAAAACGAACATGAGGACAAACAGTAAAACAGCAGAGTCGAAGTTGCTGAATCGGTAGAGCGTTGGTGTAGTCAACCAAAGGTTGTAGATTGCTGGAGGGCTAAAGCTGTATCTTGGAATTGTTGAAGCTAACAGTTACTTCTGTCGCAACAAATTTCGCAACAGCACTTTCTTGCGTTCAATTTTCGACTGTTGCAGCAAACTATTTGAAATATTCACTCTGTGCTTGTCCTTCTTTGCCTGCTTCTAATGAGTACTTAGGGCCTTTTGGCGATTGGGTAGAGTAGAGTAGAGTAGAGTTGAGTTAAAATTAACTCTTTTAACCCTTTTCATGAATGCGCAGGGTTAAATTTAACTCTGCCCGTTTTTAACTCTTTTAACTCTGCAGGGTTAAAACTCAAAGAGTTAAAAGCGTTGAAACTGGCAGAGTTAAAATTAACTCTGTGCATTCGCGAAAAGAGTTAAAAGAGTTAAAACTGGGAGAGTTAAAATTAACGCTCTGTATACGCGAAAAGAGTTAAATTAATTAATTTATCCTTTCGCAATGTCCAATTTGTCAATATTTGAGAACTTTAAAAAGAAATTTACCAACGTTTGGAACATTTTAAATAAAATAAAGACAAGAAAAGAAAATATATTTACTCATTTCATTAATAAACATTTAGTACATCTTCAAATTACATCGAATTAATTAATCAATGAATTTGAATAGAAAACTGTTTGTGGATTAAAATTCAGTAGAGATTTCAAATTTGGCTTGAAATGGTTGCCCTTAAAATCACAGTTGGGATAAGAATTGATCATGTAATTCTGTGGAGCATCACCAGTTTGCAGTTGCAGCTAAGTTCGCGTAACATTAGTCTAGATGTCCTTTCAAAAGCTTAAAGGTTCAAGATTTTTAAGTTTATAATAATTTTAAATTTTATAATTTTACTTGCTTCTGTTATTCAAAGCAAAATTAGCCTTTTAATTAATCTACTTTTTGAGAAAAGTTGAGATTTCGGTCAGTCGTAGTGTTCCGTTGTTTGGCTTTTCATGTGGCCAGCTCTCATACATACTTCAAATTTCCATTCATAAAAGTACTGTCAAATATATAATTGGCAAAAAATAATTTCGAGTTTAATGCTTATTTATAACTATTATTAATTATTTTAATTTAATTAAATTTATTTAATTATTAGTTCTAATAATGCAGCATGTTTAAAACATTAGTTTTCCAACTATTTTGATTTATTAACTACTTCATTGCTTAGTGAAAATAATTCAGCAGAATATTGGCAAATGCTTAAGGCCAGTTCACACTAGGCAACTTTGGGGCAACTTAGTTGAAGCAACTTGGTTGCTTCAACCAAGTTGCTCCAAAGTTGCCCAGTGTGAATGTAGTGGCAACTGAGAAAAAAGTTGCCGCAACCAAGTTGCCGCAATCGCGCTTTGGGCGATTTCTAGCGGCAACTAAAGTCTGACACAAAAATGTGTGTACAAAATCTATAAGGCGTCCAGTGAGCTAAATATACGTCGTAACCCCATAAAACCATATATTTTCGGAATCCTTGCAGCGAAACGAACATTGTTATGAAATTTCAAATTGTTTAAAATTTCAAAAATTTTAAAATATCGGTTTATCGGGGATTTTTTTCGGACCATTCAAGCTATTCAGCTCATTCGTTCCGAAAAATTTTCCCATCCTAAGACGCATCGATTGACACAAGAACGGAAAAAATCGGTTGAGAAATAAGCATTTTATTCCAAAATTTCGTTTTTCCATTTCCTTTGATGTTTGCCGCTTTTTGCAACTTTGACTGGTTATTACTCTCGACTCGCTCAACGAAAAAATTTTTCGATTAGATTTTCAGGACCGCCTAGGCGCCCGCTTTCACCTGATATATGTGATTTTTCAAATTTTTAAAGTCGAGTTTTTTGAAAAATACCACTTTTTGACCAAAAATTTCCGCAAAGCAGATTTAACAAAAGTGAGTAAAAATAACATAATCATAAAATTCGAGCTGAGCTGAATTCAACGATATAAAGCTTTTGTTGCTACGACTTACATTGCGCCAGGAATAAATTTTTAAAGAATATCCCTTATTTCAGCTGGTTTTTGGCTCTCTTTGATGTTGCCGCCATGATTTGACTGAAGCAGTGTAAACTAGCAAAACCAGCTGAAATAAGGGATATTGTTTAAAAATGCATTGCTGGCGCAATATAAGTCGTAGCAACAAAAGCTTTGTATCGTTGAATTCAGCTCAGCTTGAATTTTATGATTATGTTATTTTTACTCACTTTTGTTAAATCTGCTTTGCCGAAATTTTTGGTCAAAAAGTGGTATTTTTCAAAAAACTCGACTTTAAAAATTTGAAAAATTACATAGATCAGGTAAAAGCGGGCGCCTAGGCGGTCCTGAAAATCTAATCGAAAAATTTTTTCGTTGAGCGAGTCGCGAGTAATAACCAGTCAAAGTTGCAAAAAGCGGCAAACATCAAAGGAAATGGAAAAACGAAATTTTGGAATAAAATGCTTATTTCTCAACCAATTTTTTCCGTTCTTGTGTCAATCGATGCGTCTTAGGATGGGAAAATTTTTCGGAATGAATGAGCTGAATAGCTTGAATGGTCCGAAAAAATTCCCCGATAAACCGATATTTTAAAATTTTTGAAATTTTAAAAAATTTTAAATTTCATAAAAATGTTCGTTTCGCTGCAAGGATTCCGAAAATATATGGTTTTATGGGGTTACGAGTTACGACGTATATTTAGCTCACTGGAGGCCTTATAGATTTTGTACACACATTTTTGTGTCAGACTTTAGTACGTTGATTGGTCGATTCAAATTATAAAAATAGGCGCGCTAGAATTCCTGCGTTTGATTGGTTGTTGCTTCAACTAGTTGAACCAACTGTTTGTGCAAGTTGCTGCAACTTTTTCGTGTGGCAACTGAAGTTGCGGCAACGAAGTTGCCCCAAAGTTGCCTAGTGTGAACTGTAGTGTTGTTGACCGGCCGGGTGGAAAACGGCCAGCCGGCGGCCGGCCGCCGGCCGGCCGGCCGTTGACCGGCCGGCCGTTGACCGGCCGGCCAAGAGGTGCACTCGGCCGGACGTCATGTTGGCCTGCCGGCCGGTCGGCCGTTTCAGGCCGGCCAGCCGGCCTTTGAACGGCCGGTACACGGCTGGCCGGACGGCCGCGCTTATATTTCAGCGGTTTATCAAAATTTTCTCAGGAAATCGATTTTAAGTTGTGCTGATACATTTTCACGTCTTGATTTCTTATTCTGGCACTCATGGGTCAGCATTCCAGCCATTTTTAGCATTTGATTCGTCAGCCGGCCGTTTTTGGCCAGTTGGGCCGTCGAATGGCCGGCTGGCCGGCCGTTTCTGGCCGGCGGGGCCGTCGGCCGGCCAGCCGTTTCCGGCCGGCCGGCCGTCTTCATATGGTCGGCCGGCCGGTAACGGCCGGCCGACGAAAATTTCGGCCGGTCAACAACACTAGTGAACTGGCCTTTAAGTAATTTTGAAGCAATATGATATAGCAATATGATATAGCAATATAATTTGAACCAACCAATGAAACTACGTGTTGCGCTTTCATTGGTTGGATTATCGTGTCATATTTGAAGCTTTATTATGCGCGCAAAATGTGGCAATAACAATGTAAAGCATAGCAGATTTTTAACTCGTTTAACCACCGTGCTGGGACGCGGGTTAAAATTCAATATAAAATAGCGTGAGCGAGTTAAACGAGTTAAATTTAACCCATTCATGAAAAGGGTAGAGTTAAATTTAACTCTGCAGGTTTTTAACTCCACGTGTCATTCACGAAAAGAGTAGAGTTTAAAGAGTTAATTTTTAACTCTTTTCGCGAATGACCGAAGAGTTAAAAATTTTAACTCTGCTTAACTCGCCGAGTTAAATTTAACTCTTTTAACTCATTCGCGAAAAGGATCGAGTTAATTTTAACTCGTTTAACCCATTCGCGAAAAGGCCCTTAGAAAACCCCTTATAGCGTTTAAGTAGGAGAATGTAGAGAAATTAATTCTCTGTTGCTTGGGTCGTCGCACCTCTCTAGGTGCTATCCGTAGAAACTTACCGGCTGCTGATGTGCCAAGACGGCAAAAGAATAAATCACCCTACTTCCGCTCCACTACTTACAGTGTGCAGTTCGTAAAATTCTTCCGGCATACTTTCCCAAACTTTTTTCACTGACTGTAAATCAGCAGTTTTGAGCCATCGAAGCAGTCGTCCTTCCCAAAGCACGACGCGATCAAAAGTTCTGATAAGGAAGGATGTTCGATGATAGGCCGCCATTTCTGCAAGACTTGGGCCAGATCGAATGTGCGCCGTTGTCCCAGGAGGAAACCCCTAAAACGAAAAAAATTTCATGACACAAAGCAAACTTTAACGTTTTTTTAAGAGATCTCGGAGGCAATACGCATGCACATGTAATTTTAACACAATTTTGGGTATGGGCAATCCCAGACTAATATATATTTAGATCTTATGGTAAGCTTGCTTGATGGGAGCATGGACCTTAATCATAAATTTATATTCCTTGCTGAAAAATCGAGGTTAGCAAACATGCTAATGTAGTGCAGTTTTAAATTGACTAGGTTTAAAATTTAAAATACATCATACACGTTGAAATAAAAAATTTCCAATAAGTCAAGAAACAATTTCGCAATTCAAGTGCGTCTACTTACTTTATTCCAATCTTGTAGTGATACGAAAAGCAGTCTTTCTTTTTCATTGGCATATTCGTCCTTTCGCTTTACAACTGGACCTAAGCCGTTGTCGATCACTGTTTCTTGCAGTACAGACCGAAACTTTTTAAGATATTTTATGTGCTCTTCAAAGTCTGCGCAGAATAGCTTTCTTACTTCGGTCTAAAAATAAAATAGATTGATTCTAATCACAACAATAAGTACAGTAAGTTAGTTTATTGGGACTAAATAACGTAAATGATAATGAGTTAACATTATTATTAAGGAACCGTGTCAAAAATAAATTCGTGTAAACGATTTATTTTACACGAATTTCAAACGTTTTGTAACAAACTTACACGATTTTTACACGTTTCTTTTTAGCTGTGTTTTTCTTCCGAACTTCTTACGTTCCGGTAGCAAGCACGATTGGTAATTTTTCCAAGTCAAAAATAATGAATGAAAAAGTTAAGCACAAGGTTTTTGCTTGCTAAGTTACACCACTAGCTTGCAGATTTCTTGTAAAAACTTCAAAACAGGAGACATTAAAAGAAGCCGCTCAAACGATTTTTACATGAATTATATCGTGTAAATAAATCGTTTACACGATAAATTTAACGCCCATTTTTGACACGGTTCCTAATGCATTAATAGGTATTGTATTAGCAAGAAGCAAGAGTTTATGATCATTATCATGCATATTTCAGAAGTATAAGCCATTGTCTTCACATTGCACAGTGTTCCGATCAGAATGCCAAATTATCATGCACAGTTTCCCAAAGCACGACGGAAACTCTGCCATTTGTTGTAGTGGAGGAGGCAAAGGGATGATTTGTATTTTCTCAACAAAATTCGGGAAAATTTTGGGAAAGAGTCGTCTAAGGCGGTCCATGTTGGTTAAATCCGATTGGCGACAGCAGAAGGCTTCTCTTTTGACGACCTTCCCCTTCCGCCGCCCCACCCTCAGGCGGGACTCCTTTAGCGTACCATCAGATAAACTACAGTAATCAATTCCTCGATAGTCCCAAAACTGGGACGGCTTTTCTATAACAGTGTGCTGGTGGTGACCAGGTGTGACCTCACCAGAGTTGGTTCTAGGTCCAAACTTTTGGACCCGGTCGGCCCAGATTGTCAAACCCGGGTCCCGGACCCGTCCAGACCTGGAATTAACTCAAATGTCTGATTTTAGACGTTTTTTTTAATTTCAAACGATTATTCTGGACCCAGATTCTGGTACGATTAAGCCCGGACCCGACCGACCCGGGGCCTTTTCCAGAGTGCTAAAGTTTCTAAAATTTGACCAATCTGGCTGAAATTTGGTATGGCTATGTTTTCTATCACATTGAGTTCAAATATCGTAACAGTTATCGATATAGCTAAATTTGATTTTTTTCGACTCTCAGACGCTCAGTGTCAGTCTACCTAAGGCTATATAATTAATTATGTTCAGTACTCAAGCCATCTGCGTAATTTCGCAATAACTAATTTTGTAAAAGCAATTTAAGTTAATATCAAATCGTACGCTTGTCATTGGCTTTTTGGTTTTTGGATCTATTTTCAGACACTGTCGAAAGGTTTCCACTTTTCTTAGCGTTTCCGTCAGTTCTCCTGTTTTGACTACTATGTGTTTCGATGACCTTGAACCATTTTTCTTCTGTTTTCCGGTAGGCTGATGCTGCAGAGTTTCCAAATAGCTTTCCGGCGTATCTGTCTGCTGGCTTCGTCTGTGTCGACTGGCTGATCTCTGAAATCCATGTTTCGCAAACTTAAATTAACAACTTTAAGCTTGAAACTGATAACTGTGACTAATGGAAAAGTTACTAAATGTGTTACTAAATAAATAGTTATTTAAAATATGTTATCATTGTTTATGCCAATTATATGATGTATGCTTGGTTTATTGCTTTACGTTTGTGAGTGTGTTTATGGATGGATTCATGTACATAGATTTTTAGTTATAGTTTAAATTGGTAAATTTCTGTAGTCCCAGTGTTTTATCGATTAAGATTTAGGTAGCCAGTTTCTGAGGTGAGTAACGCTCCTGTCTTAAGATTTGAAATATAAAATCATAGCTTAAGACCGGACCTATTCTAAGATTTGAATGTATATGAGTAATTTTTCTATTCAGTAACTCTCAGCTGACACTCCCGTCACCTTTAGTTTTCAAACTAACGGCACCAGTCAGTTGCTTTTAAGCTCATGCAGACGGTTTGTAACTTTTACCGCTATTGAACTCACTTTGCTTCTGCTTCTTCGGCTTCGACTGCTACGATTAGCACGGCTACTGCGAGGGGCAGAGGTTCTGGTTTGAGTTTGGGACCTGCTGGCACTTGATCTTAGGGTAGTTTGATTGTTAGTGCTTTGCGATTGTCCCTGTCTTCGGTCATTCCCCGATGAGGCCGTTGAACGGCCTGATCGAGAATGCGGTTTCTTTCTACTGGAGCCTCCTAAACACATCAATTAATCTCGATCTATTATAATCATGTTTACATTTTTTATCTGCTGAATTTTGAAAACCTCTGCTTTTTGTTGTTTCGTTTCGAGATCACACCTAAGAATAAGTTGTTACCGGAGTGACAGCCATTTTAATGTTTTTTGGAAGAGGTTTTTGGACCAGAATCTTGTAGAAAGTTTGGACGCTAAGTAAAGAGCCTTAAGTATTTTCGCAATATTACACAATGTAAATTCGAACCTTTGCTGACTTTATTTCTTGTCTCTGATTTCTTCGGCATTTTGTAGATATGAACTGTGTATTGAGTAAAGTAGGGGATCTCATAACAGGTGAAAAAAGATTTTTACCAGAAATTTAGTTCGTCAAGTTTATGTGTAATGAACTGAGTTGGATTAAATGAGAAATTGGCTCGATTTGATTCTATTTCAGGAAATGGGGTCGTATTGGGCTGGTAGGTTCACTTACACGGAAGGTCAGCACGTTTGCCTAATTAGACAAACTTAGGTACCAGATTCCCGAAAGGTAGTTTGCCAAAATCGGGGATCTCTACAGCCAACCTGTTAGGGGTGTAGTCGTGAGTTCGTTTAGATAGGGGTCGTTAGGTTGATCGCAGCAGGATTCAATCCAACAATATGATCGCGACAGGATCTGATTCAGCAACAAGATCGCAACAGGATCTGATTCAGCAGCAAGATCGCAACAGGATCTGATTCAGCAAGGTTGTCCCTAACTAAGTCTGGATGAACAAGCAATAATTTATTTAAACAATACCAGGTTCTGATATACTTTAGGAACAGTAACACTAATGGTGATAAAATAGTCAGACAGGGGCACTAAACAATGGATGTTCACTACGCTTATCAACAAAATACTGTCAAGGTACAATTGACCAGGGTTGCCAACTCTTTCGTAAATTAATGCTTTAGATTGACCAATATTAGGGGAAGACTAATTATTAACAATTCAACGACGGATTCTTTCTTTCTTCCTCTTTCCTTCTAATTACTAACAGGGCTTAAACTTCACTCTAACCTAACCTTGGGTTCCTCTTCTTCAGGTATTGGTTACAGGGTACTGTCAGGTACAGTGCGTACTTGTGAGTTGTGTGTGATAAGTTAACTTCCCTATCCGTCTAGTCACAAAATCAAACTAATCAACAGTTAACTGATAATTAATGAAAGTTAAAGATGTTACACTTCTATTCCGGGAACGGGTGAGCGGGCTTAGATCTGGTATTAAAGATTCTCAAGGAATCCCACAGATCTAAGGCGGCTATCGGACGGTGGAGAGTACAAACACAGGGGTCGGTCTAGGCGGGGAGTTACCAGGAGATGCCCGAATTATAATTAATATAGATTAATCTTTAATTTAGTTATCTTCAAAGGATCTTCTTCTGACAGAGTAGCTAGTTATTGATAAGCAAAGTCTAAACCAGAGACAGAAGGGGAGCTACAGTCCCCATACAGGAGGAGGTGAATATAACAATTTGAGACATTTGAACGAATTTCCTTGAAACAGCAAAAGTAGAAACAATCGAAATAAAGTTCAGATTAGCTTCTCTGGATGAGTTCGCGACTGTAGGTTAAACCGGCAATGATCAGGTTCGGGTCAACGGTGTCTCTGCCTTAACTGCTAATCAATAAGTTCCAACTCCAATGTACCTTCCGATTTGTCTGAACTGATTCCAAATCAATGACCAAAATAATCCACTATTATCGAATTCAAATTATCTGAGTTCAATCTGCTTCTACTGACAGGTACAGTCCTCAGGTCAATCCTCACAGTAATCACAGGACAGGTTCCAACTGATCTGAATCTTGGCAGGACAAACTAGCGGTGAACCTAAATCAAATGGGTTAAAACCCATTAATACAGGATACGTGTGCGGGAATCGAACCCGGCAACCATTACTCACTTTAGGTGGCTTTCTGTGATAAAAGTTGGAACTGCGTTAATTTTGGGTAACACTTGGCAGAAACGATTAAAATCGGTGTGTTTTAGGACAATAACAAGACTATTCGAAGGTTATTAGTTTGATATGGATAAATTTCAAATGAGCATCAGTTTTGTGGCGATTTTCTGCCTTTTTGTGCAGAAAATCGCTAACATAGTGCGATACTTTTACCGATAGTAGGTTTGCTTCACTTGCGCTTGAAAAGAGAGCAGCAAGCGCTGAAAGAGCAAGAAAGCGCCCGTTTCCTGCACCAAACTAACACTTAATCACAAATATTCTCTTTCTTGAAGTTGCTACTTTTCTGTGATTCATTAGAAGATGGTTCAAGACGATTTCTAATTCTTACGTACTGACTGACATTATTATATTATCTAACTATTATTGATGTATTTTCAGATATTGGTTATACTACCAACGTGCTACTATTTACAGTAGGTGCCATTCGATTCCGTTGTTTAGTTCCAAATGCTGGTCAGTAATTATAATTCACATTTGCGACCACGACTGTCAGAGAATATCTGACGATATTCTCTTTAATTGTGTAAATTGCAAGCTGACACAAAAGGTTTGAGCAGAAACAATATTGTTCGTTAGGGAACTGCAAACCAGACCAGAGTTGGTTATTTTGTTAATAAATGCAAGCGAGAACAAGGGTTGTTAGTTTTAGTGGTATTCTTTCCACATTGTTGGACCTTTGGGAAAGCGATTAACCCGAACTTTTGACTTTCCTAGAACCTGGCATAGAAGTTTGGACAGTTTTACCAACATGTTACTGAAAACTGCTAAGTAGAAGAGATTTGACCGTTTGGTCGACACGAACAAGTGAGGTCACGAATGGCACAGTCCTGACTAATAAACATTCATGCGAACCAAGTATGCTTACAAAATAAGCTAGCGCGGAGTCCTCATTTGCGATTCGTCCGCTCCTTGAACATAAGACTACCTACGCGGACGAATCGAGGACTAACTGGTATAAATTACAGCCTATTCCGGGAGTCCCCGTGACTCTGAATAAGGCTAACTTCCTAACGTGCATACTATAACGACAGAACAATGGACATTCGCTCAGGTTGACTAACATTCGCACATTCACTCAGGCAATGGCTAGTTAACAGACGGCCAGACACTCATTCATAACTGGTATGAAACTTCTTTGATGATTTCGGATGTACGAATCCCATGCACCCGATGGGAATCGGCCCGTGCTTAAGGTCTTGGGATAATCCATACTGGCGACGTTTTGGACCCATTAAAACTTCTTCTTACGTTGACGGTCTTGAATTTGATACGATTACGATTTAAGTGATTGTTGCTGACAATTTCGGTTACTATTTCAGTGTGCTCATTTGATAGCATTCTGGGTTATCCCAATTTTGCAATTCATATGACTAACAGACATTCAACTAACCCAATTAATGTACTAATGATTATCGAGAAACGTGATTCAACTACTAATTATTGTTGAATAATAGTTGCTAATGTGAGAATGAGAAATATTAATTTAAAACTGAAGATCATTAGTTGGGCAGTTTCCTAATAACATTTATACGAATGTGGCAATCCTCACAACCCGTATCGTACAAGGGGAGTTTCCGTGAGTTGCCGATCAATTAGTCAAAACATTCATTCGTCAGATACTCAAAACAGCATACGAAACAACCATTCAGGATTCATACAAATCATGCATTTCTGAAAATTGGTTAGATTCGGAACCTCACGCTCCATGAGGGGTTTACCCGAATAACCGCCTTACGTAAATTTAGAAACACATTCACACCCTAGCAACACATTTTTCCCAATACATATCTAACTATTAAAGGTGCAAATTACTTAACTAACCCTAGTTCTATGTGCATATTTGACTATAAAGCTGTAAACTTTGTTGCGCTCGGATTTGGCTTTTGCAATTCTACAGAATTGCTTTATAATAGAAATTTTGTGAGAACTGGAACTTGAGAATTTGATAAAACGTTGTATAAGGTTTGAAAGAAAGCCAGTGAGTAATAATTGCTCGGCAATTATTACTAATTAACAAAATTAAGTTAACTAAATACACGGTTAATTAAAAACTACAGAAAGCTGAGGAAGCCGGCCATTCCTCCCAAAACTGCTTAATAATTAATTAACTGGGATTGATGTAAACTCAAGGTTTTAGGATTTAACTTGAAATGACCTGCACGATTTTAATACCTAGCAATTTGAAAGCCGACCTAACGCTAAAACAAAGCATGATACAGAACTGGCATTTTTAAAACAGTGCGACGCCTTTGGTAAAAGTCATGGCCGGCAACTCCTAGTTGCCGGCTGTGGGGAGAACACTTCTGTTAACTAACTTATGACTCTCAGAGCCGTAATTAAGGGGCTCTCTAACTCAGAACTCAGAGGTTAGGTCCCACTCAAAATCCCGTTAAATACTACAAAAATAAACCCACAAAGTGACAACGAAAGAGAGAAGAAATAAGGAAGTTTTTGTTTAGGAGAGACACATAATTTTGGGCCGTGGCTTGGCGAACTAGAAACATAAAGAGAGAAAGAATGGGCATGTCTCAAGACCTCCGTCAAACAGGAGGGGTTTACATGAACTGCCCTGAATTTAAAATCATAAAATAATAATGAAATTAAAGGCTAAAGAAATTAAGTTGGCTCGAAAGCCCATCATGCTA
The DNA here is from genome assembly GCA_030248195.1 of Trissonchulus latispiculum. Lineage (NCBI taxonomy): Eukaryota > Metazoa > Nematoda > Enoplea > Enoplida > Ironidae > Trissonchulus > Trissonchulus latispiculum. Next base: position 34,868 of record JASAND010028777.1, read on the forward strand.
GAAAACATAAAGCTGGCCTTCAGGCCGAAGGTATTAAAAAATCGGGATTTAACGGTGTAAAAGCCCAAAATATTGGCCTCTAGGCCGTAACTTGGGTTCAGAGAAAAAGGCGGCCATTTGGCCTTAAAGCATAAAAAGGGCCGAAGGACCAAAGTACAAACATATATCACACTTTGGCCAAAAGGGCCACGATATAAATCCTAATTTTTTGGTCCTAGTCAGCAGAATAAGGCCGGACATAAAAGGTCCATGTGGCCACTCAAATTGTTAGTGTTCGGGTTTACATGGCTCAGTTTTCCTCTCTGGCCCAAGGGCCAGAGAGATCCCTAGATTTTTCTGAGGTTAGGGGTGTGTACTGCTATATTCCCATGTCACACCAGTGACACGAGAAGCAGTACACGGGGGAAGAAGGGACATTTTAGCGACCGCTTTCGGCCGTACCTAGACGAACACTGATTAGAATTTTGAAAATTTGGGGCGAGCGACAGCTCGCTGACAGCCTGTAATAAAAGCGGTGTCGTTTAATTTTCTGGGAAGCTTCTAGAAGTTTCTAGAAGCTTCCTATCTTTTACATGTAAGATCCGGGCTCTTTTTGGCCCGGGGACCAGGTGAGGGGTCGGATTAATGATATTGGGGAAATACTGCCCCCAACTGGTCCTCTTTTTGATGAATTTCGGGGTCGAAACTTGGGCGAATTTTATAAAGTTTTGGGTTTACATGTAAACGCAACCAAAGGGACCAGAGACGATATATAGGTTCTTAACTTGCCCAAAAATTGACAAAAAATTGCAGAATTTTGGCCAACTTGGGCCTATACTACACAAAAGGAATTTCAATAATTTAAATCAAATTGGAAAATTAGTTTATTAAAGTTGAAAATATTTTAATATTTTCTTTGTTTTCGGCCCCTCACTCTTGAGCGTCGCTTGGACTCTTGGCCGAAAACAAAGCGTGCCGGTCATTTGTCTTCGGCAACAATTGTTCCTCGCTACTGGAAATTCCCTGTTTCCAACAAGTCGGAGGAAGAAGTCCTGAGCAAGGAGGAAAATAAAACAGGAAAAGATGAAAAAATATGCACATAGTTGTTTTTTTGTAAGTTCTAGCTAAACAAGAAGTATATTAATGAATTCTACGTACTTAACTACCTAGATTTAGTTTCTTTTGTTTTAATTTAATTTATTTTGAGACAAGTAGGCCCCCTTCGAACCAATAGGATGTAGAAAAGGTGTATACTAACTCTCTTTTCGAGAGGCAATTCTCCTGCTGGACTAAAGGCCAGCCCAAAGTTCATGTGAGGACAGCCTTCCAGACAGTATGACTGGACTTGACATTTTAGAGAGACTAAAATTACGAAATGGCAACCATTTTACTAAAACATTTTTGACCATAACTTTCTTAATTTTGGGAGTTGAGAAGCAAAATTTACATTTTTAGAATCAGCGTCGAATTGCCTTTCGATTAAGCCTATGTTGTGTTTCCACCTAAAATTTCGATTATTACGTAATTATTACCTAATTAGCACTAATTGACCCCAATTAACATTTTTAAACTCATATTAATACTACTTTAGCCTAACTGATTATTAAAAATGGGAAATTAATGTCAAATAACGTTGGACATGACTACCTACGTCTAAACACAGTTACCTATGCATTTGTAACCACATGTTATTTGCTAATGAAGGTTAATTCTACATAGTAACTACCGTACACCAACGCATGTAAGGACCATCTTCATATGATTAAATTTGACAATAAATTGAAATTGCTGTTTGCTAACAGAGAGGAATTATGTGTTTTTTCCTGGATAATATTAGAACCTTTTCTTCTGGTTTTGGGTGGTCGGCAATGACGCATAAGTTGTCTAAGATTGGGTCCTAATGAAGAGGCACCAGCTCTTCATTAAAGTGTGGACGTTTGCAATTATTATCTGTTTGGGGATAATAAGATCCAAATGAAAAGGCACCCGCTTTCCACAAGGAGGCAATATTAAGGAATTTCCGTTCAGACCACCTAACTGGCTAATATGTTTATTAATTTATGATGTTATTCTTCTTGTGTTAATGATACTCTGACCTTATACTGCGAATTTTAACTAATCTTCCCTTTCGTTTCCCTAGGAGTTAGTTATATTTTAGAGATTGGCAACCCTGCTCTTAATTACACACAAATACAAATACAGCTTGGACGTTCATTCATGCAGCTACGATCATGGAAATCTTTAACTTAACCCATTTTCTGAGGTCTTCCTTGGCGTTTGCGAGTGACCATTGAGCAAAACCTTCTTTTTGGATTAATTCTTCAAAATCTAATTTTTTTTATTTAACCAATTTCATTACATATGGGATCTCATCTCAGCCGCCATATTTCCCAGTCAAGCCTGGAAAATAAAACATCACGTCTACTTTCTTGCAACAATGTTTGGTATACATCATCATATTATCCGACATAATTTCTGGGATGTCACAGAGATGTTCATGATTCACCATGTATGATGGATTAAAAATCCGCAGTCGCAGTATTTTGACAAGTGCAAAGTCCAGCTTTCAAAATGGAAGAGTAGCAACTGCCTTAAACTGAAGTTAATGTGCAATTAAAATTTCTATGGTAGAAAAAATTGTAAAAAGCTGTGAGTAGTAGGTATTTTCGACAGGCTTGCCGGCAGTTTGAAAAATGAACTTAAAACATATCTAACTTTACTTAGTTCTGTTTGACACATTTTCACTTAGCACATTCGTTTTGGTCTGTGCTGACTGAGGCTGCAACATAGCGACATAGCTGTGGCTCTATATAAAGCACTAAAACTGAAGCTGTAAATATATGAAGTGTAAACTCGCCTTTGGGAAAACGCAATTTTAATTTGCGGCAGAAGTCGCATAAAAATTAAGCATCGTGCACTGCTAGCGTGCCAGTTTTCGCTTTCAGATGTAGTTGGGCTGCGATTGTTTCAGCGCCCTTTCTTTCTATTAGGCTCTGAAAGTTTTCTTTTTTAAGGAAGTACGTACTTGTCCAGCCAACAACCGCATAATAAATTGTTCTCCCCCTTTTCCCTTGTTTTCTTTCGCCAATTCCTTTCTATAAATCTTTCTATCCTTTCTATGTATGCCGAAATTGAGGGGTTATGTACTATCCCTCAAAGATTTACTCTGGCGGTCTTAGCACACGAAAGTCGAGCACTCTCAGCACTGATGTAAGTTTATGGCGCAATTTAGTACACTGTTATTCATAATGTATTGCTTTTTGATGATGTTGCAGTTTTGCACTTGAATTAACCCTGTTTATTAACACTACGAACTGCGTATCGACTACAGTTAGGTATCGATTTTGTTAATTGAAGTACTTTAAGTACATATAAACTAAGTAGCTTGAGCTTGACTACTTCAGTAACTAACCTTCCAAATTTTTGCTTAAATCTCCGGCTCCTTCAAGTTGAAAACTAAGCAGTAGCTTTGATTTAGCGGGAGTGATAAAAGTTCCCTTCTATACAGTGGCTAATACCAAGAGAACAATAGCCAATGGGCAAGCTCTCTGTTATCAGAGCAAAAACTATGCTCTGTTCACTAACAGCCCACCCACCCCCGCAAATTAGACCCATCACTTTAAAGAAATTTAAGCGCTATATTTGCGTTTTAAAGCTCGAAGCAGACACAAAATTCGCTAACACACTGTTTTCGAGCTTAAGTACGTAAACATAGAGCGAGTGAGCGTATCCCCGTTTCGAATAGGTACTGATTTGCGGGTTGGATCACTAGGGTCTTACTGAACTGCGGGGGTGGGTCACTAGGGTCTGATTTGCGGGTGGTGGCCGTTAGCGACCAGAGCATAGTTTTTGCTCTGATAACGTAGAGTGCCTAGTGGTAATGCCTTGGTAATACATAATTATATTATTACGTATTACTCTGTTAGCGTAACATGACACATCCTGTGCACGCCAAACGCTGATCCCTCCCTCGGAAATTGGACTATTGACAACCTAACTAAATCGTAACTAGTGAAAGGAGGAGAGGGAGATACGTTGCTGTGTGTTCGCTCTAAAAACTCGAAAAGGCTATGTACAATAAAATGTTAAAATGTAGCTTAAATTGTGACTGTTTTGTGCTTTAGAACACAAGCATTTGATTCATTAGGGTTAAATTTGCGGAGAGGGATCGCGTTAGCGTGAAGAGTAGGTATTATGTTTACAGTAACACATGATTGCTATATTTTTCTGTATTGATTATATATTATAATTATTTTAGAGATGCACCGGGGCCGCCACTACCGGGGCCGGGGCCGGGGCCGGGACCTCATCGTGGCCCCGACCGGGGCCGGGCCGGGGCCACCTTGGCCCCGGTACCGGGGCCGGGGCCGGGGCCTGGAAATTGGGGGTCCAAATCAAAAATTTTCAAAAATTTTCTGGAAAATTTAAATTTTGCAGTAATGTTTGATATACAAACGTTACTATCCTTGTTTTCATTAATATCGGCGTGATAACAAACGATTTGTAACACTTTTTGACTTTCGAAAATTCAAAATTTTGGTCAAAAAATGTCAAAAATTCACAAAATTTTGCTAATTTTTGGCCCCGGTCGGTACCGGGGCCTGACCACCGGGGCCGGGGGCGGGGCCGGGGCCTGACTACCGGGGCCGGGGCCGGAACCGGTAGTCAGGCCCCGGCCCCGGCCCCGGTGCATCCCTAAATTATTTACTCTTAATTTAAGGATAGGTTTAGGGTAAAGACGTCATTGACATTAAGCTTAGGGCCTTTTCATAAAATGATTAAACGGATTAACTTAAAAGTTTAATCATTTTATGAATACGCTCACGGATTAAACGGATTAAAGTTTAATCCGTGACTTAAACGGACTAGTTTAATCCGTCGATCAAAAACCTTTTCATAAAATACCAACGGATTAAACTTTAATCCGTGACGTATTCATAAAATCGTGACGGATTAAAATCTTGGCGGATTAAACTTTAATCCGCAGCCTTTTCATAAAATGATTAAGTTTAATCCGTTTAATCCGTCACTTAAAAAACAGTTCAAAAGCACTCAAGTTTAATCCTTGTTATTTGCGGGGATTAAACGGATTAAACATCAATTATATAGCACCGTTTGCGTTTGACACATCGACTTTAAACCTTCACTGCTCATTCATTGAGTTCAGCAATTATCGTTACATCAAAATGTAGCTTAACATTTTGCCTTTTTAATGGCTGCGATGAAACATGTTTTGGTTGTCTATATTGTTCTTTGCTAATTATGGAACATGTGGTACTTTTCAAATTTTTTGCCGACTGAAGTAATGTTTTGGTGTGGACATCGGTTTCATCACTCGATACTTCTGTCAAATGGAGATCATTCTTAGTTTATATCGAAATCGCTCTTCGTTGTGGAAAATCAGATATTAAAATGTTTGTGTAACCCGAATACTAACTGTCTACCTTTCTCATCTTTCTTGCGCATCAATTTTAGCTAGAAAGCAGCAAAACGAAGCTGCAGCTAGCAAAAAGTACTCGTAGGTGGTTGTTTCCTCCTGTGCTGTGTTTTTAAATGGCGTAACTGGTTGCCCAGTATTCAGAGTTGGAAAGAGATTAGTTTGAGGCTTATATGTTATTCCACTACCATCTTAAACTACAAACTAGTTTACTTTTCTGGCTAACTACGTAGTTCTTTTTCAAAATTACTGCCACATCTTACGGACAATTTTGGTTTATTTATGCTCAATTGATACACGGTCTAATTGCACATTTTATCAATGCCTATAAGCTGCAGTTCGTTGCTTTAAGCAAAGAAAGGGATTTGGTCGAAAATCGATTTTGGCAAAAACGCCATTATTTTGTTTTGAACATAGACTTCTCGCCAACTACCACCCATGGATCCGCATGATGTTTGACAATATGAAAACTCACACTATTGCGAAGATTCATTTTGGTTTGAGCTAAAACGTCCCCAGTTTGCGAAACACCTCAATACGAATTTGGGAAATGTCGTGTCACCGGACATTTATCATTTCTGGGGCTTTACTTTAAGTCCTGTTAAGTCAAATACTAAAAGGTGTCCCTAGGTTTTGTGGATAGAAAACAACCGATAGGGTCTGGCCCACCAATGACTGACTTGGTTTGAACTAAAACGTCTAAAGTTGCGAGAAAGCTCAAAATGAACTTGCGAAATGTCGTGCCACGGTATTTTCTGGGGAATTAGGACCTGCTGAGTCAAATCCGACTAAAGGTAGTCCCAGGCTCACATGTCCTTCACAATAAGGGCGCAAAAAGAACATTTGGTCGATTCTACAGTTTTGAGAAATCCACGTTCAAAAATTGATGGCCTATATTCAGCCGGTAATCGGTATGTCAAACATTTTTGCTAGTTTTTTGCTAATTTTGCTAGTTTTGTAACCTCTAACTATCAATTTTTGAAAATCGATTTCGCAAAACTGGAATTAACCAAAATTTCCTGTTATGCCTTGATATATAACGGACACGGGTCAAATGAGATTTTTTATTTAATCTTCAACGCAATCTTTATGCTACAAAAAATCCGCCAAATTTGTCAACTTCGGATTGAGGTCGCTCGCAACTGACGATATTTTGGCCCTACCCAAAGATGTCCCTCCGCAATAGTGCGAATACATCCTGCCAAAAATCTCGCGAATCCGTTTGGTAGTTTTTGGGAAATTGATGTTCAAAACAAAATAATCGCAGTTTGCCAAAATGGGTTTTCGGTCAAATCTCTAGATCAAAACAACGAACTCCAGCTAATAGGTACCTATTGATAAAATAAACAGGTAGATGTGTATATATCGGTTGAGCATAAATATAAACCATAATTGCCTGTAAGATGGACAGTAAATTTTAGAAAAACTGAAACTGAAAAAACTGAAAAACCTCGAAAATTTGAAGGAATTGAAAAAACCTCATTTTTTGAAGAATTGGAGCTTGTAAGGTGAAATTTGAAACCTACAGGTGTGAGGTGATTAATACAGCAAAGTAATGTTGGTTCGTTGGTAGACAATTCTCTAGGCTAGCAAATCGCCAGACATTCGTCCTCTATTCATAGGAGGTTCTTAACCTTGAAGCTTGAAGCGTCATCCAAGCTTAGACTGTCCTGTTCTGTTCTGAGGCAATACACAATATAATTGTCCAAAGTTTTATGACTCTTAAAGGTTAAACAAAATATATAGAAATTGAGAAAATTGAGAAATTCCATGGGGTTGCTTTGAGAAGTTCCGTGGGGGGTACTTCAAATTCAAAATATATAGTGAAATTCAGCAAAATTGGAAATGGCCAAGAATCAGCGAAAAAGCAACCCCACCCTTCTTATACGTGTTTTTAGGGGATTATATTAAAATGTAGTTTTGGTGTAAAATTCATCTATATAGCATTGTCCTAATAATCTCATTAGTAGCTATGTATTGTTACTAGTCTAATGAACAGTTAATTCTCAAGCAAGCAAGTCAAAACAGTAAACCTGAAAATCATCATTGTAAAAATGTTACAAAGTTTAAATATATTATTGTTGCTTTTAGCTATGGATTGAAGTAAGACTTTATCACTCACTAACTGAAATAATATACTTAAAATTTACAATTGTAGAATCAGTCAGCGAAATTAATAATGAAATATGGATACTCTTTGAAATATGTTAGCATCATTTGTATTCATAAAATCAGGATTAAACTGGCGGATTAAATGGATTAACTTAAACGGATTAACTTAAACGGATTAAAAGTGTATTCATAAAATACGGATTAAACTACTTAAACGACTTAATTTAATCCGTTTAAGTTAATCCGTTTAAGTCGTGGCTCAGTTTAATCCGTTTAAGTAGTTTAATCCGTGATTTTATGAATACGCATTTTTAATCCATTTAATCTGTTTAAGTTAATCCGTTTAAGTTAATCCATTTAATCATTTTATGAAAAGTCCCTTAGTGTTGGTGGTTTGGTTCTACACTTCTATACTAGCTAATCAAGTTTTTAAGGATCCACATCTATACTGGAAATGTAAATTGTTGGTAATCATGTAAACCCAACCCATGTGTACAAATGTAATTTTGACATGAGGTATGGTATGGTAACTAAACAGAAGTTACAAAATATAACGAAAATATCACTTCTAAATTTCAAACATTAGCGCTGATATAACCTGCAATGATTTTTCTAATATTAAAGTAGTTTTAACTGTATATAAGCTTTAATAATATTATTAAAATTTAGTTTAAAAGTTGGAATTAATTGAATCATGTTACAACTGATTGAATTTAAGTTTAATTAAATTCATTTAGTTGAGTCGATTTAATTTGGTTTTACGAAATTACTGCTTTGTTCTATTCCTGTCTGTTAAACTTTTTATTTTCATCTGCGCATGAACAGGCCAATTCGTTATAAAGAAAGTGCTCAGTTTTGGATAGCATAATGTAAATAAGCCGCAGACAGAAAACAATTTAGGTTTCAGCAAAAATGCAGCCTGGCAATTATAAAGGTCGGTTTTTATGTAGCCTTGGATTGATAGTTGCTTTGCGAAGCTCCAATGGATATATCTATAAAAAAGAGAGACTGCAATTCTCACTTATAGACAAGGCCATAACGCAGACAGGAGGACGTTCTCTTGTTCTAAGTTTTAAGGTTTTCAGCTCAAGTGGACTTTTTGTGATTCTGTTTGCCTTAAAAAACAATTGCTAGCATTGAGTGCTGAGAACAGGACAAATAATGCATACAAATTCAGCTGTTTCTTGCTAGTTTACTTGTGTCTTTCTTTATGCCGTACTACTACTTATGTACTACAGTTCAGCAAGGCGTAAGCCAACTACCTTAGCCTCTGGATCCACTTATCCTACCGGATATAATTCGCTTGGTCTGGTAAGATCGGTTGGGATCAATTTTAATAATGTAATAATTTTCTTGTAGTTTTCCAATAATGTAATAATGTAATTAGTGATGTGCGCTGAACAAATTGCCCGCTCCGGAGCTCCGGCCGGAGCGGGCTGTCGGAGCACCGGAGCTCCGGAGCTCCGCAGCTCCGCGGAGCTCCGACTGGTTGTTGAGGTTAAAATTGTAAAAATTTTATAGCTAAGCAAATCATTTTTGCAATGAAAAGCACGTCTACTCACTTTAATATATAGTGCTTCGCATTCTTATGCTTAAAATCTGATTTTTTTTGCTAAACACATTTGTTCTATTTGCTAGCCTGTATTTTTGATCTGAAATGAGTTCAGACTTCGACAACTTTTCACGACTTGTGGCTGTTTCATTATGTATTATATGTGTTGCGTTTACATAAAAGCCAATGTTAATTCACTGCCGTTCAGTTCTAATGTCTCAACTTTTTCAAGATTTGCTAAGTTTAAATTTTATAGATTAGGACTCCATAAAATTAGTTACGAGAATTTCGTCAAAAATTAAATTTTTGAATCCATGCTGAATTATTGCAAATTTAACAAACGTGGACCAGATTTGCTTTTATCCACTGTTTATCCAACTTTTAAAAAGTATATAATCATTAAATATATAAATTTGAACAAGGAGAAATTATATATGTCTGACAAAATATGATGTGTGAGATGATAGATGGAAGAAATATGGAAGAAATATGTATGAAAAGATGTGTGAGATGAAAGCAAAGAAAACATTTGTAGTCATTGAAAGTTTACGTAGAAGACTATATTTGATCGGAAAAGGGAATAATTGATGGATAAATTTACTAATTAATGGCAATTAATTAAATACGTTGTATTGAAACAATTCTTAGAGGTCGTAGCTTAGAATTATGTTTAAATTTTCATTTTGATCATCTTGACAAGTTGGAAAAATTTGTCTCCAGAAAACGAATCATACAGCAGTCTTGAGAAAGTAGAAAAATTATTAAAAATAATACGAGCACTAATTCATTGTTCTTACGCACTGTTCGTGAGACTACAGCAAGAAATCATGAAAACTCTTAAAATATTTTGTTATTTCTAAGTTATGAGCAACAGACAGGCATCAAAGCTTGAACATGGCTGCTCCGGGTACTCGGAGCTCCGGAGCTCCGGAGCTCCGGAGCAGAAGCCCGCTCCGGAGCACCGAAAATCGGTGCTCCACTCCGGAGCTCCGTCGGAGCGTAGCTCCGGCGCACATCACTAAATGTAATAATGTAGCTATAGTATTATAAATATCAATGGCTATTGTAAAGTTTTGTTGATAACCACCCATTCCAAATCTATCTCTCATTATCAAAAACTGTAGTAATAATAATAGTACCGAATAATCCATTACCATTAGAATTTTTAAAGGTTGATCGAGAGGATCATGTTTACCAAAGAGTAGTACCTATATGCTGATTTTTAAATGAATAAACCGCGTAACTAATATACCTATTAACTGAATTTTAGTTTTTTCGTTTTGAATTGAAATTTTATCTAACATCTCTATGCTAACAAAATATAGCTAAAAAGCATGAATTTTTGTTATTTATTTTATTGTTTTATTCCAATTACGATTTATTTCTTATCAGATAACATAGTATGAAAGCAAGACTGGTAACAGTTTGATAAGAGTTTGATTGAAATTTTATAAATTTAATTTTAAATTAAATTAAAAATTTATTTACTGAAATTTTATAATAATTCTTAATTATTTATATTTATATATCAAAAGAATCTGGTATCTCCAGTTTGCGACAAACAGAGTTATACAGTTTCTTTTTTTCTATTGTAAGCTCGGAGATGGGGACCTTTGCCAAACTTTCCTGACTGAGCACGGAACCCGCTTGGGAATCTTCTTCCATTCTGGCAACTGCCGCCTTCACGTCTCCTTTGGTCTCAATAAAATCAAACAAAGCCTAAAACAATTAAACTTTACAAATGCTAGGTAATAACTTTGTTTATAGGTGTTCTGGTTAATGTTAGCTATTAATAACAGTAGGTATGCATACAACACTGTCTATTATCATTCAGAGAATATGCACTTACTTGAATCAGTTTCTCAGGATTAGAGACCAAGTCTTCATAGACGACCTCAAAGAAGTCAATTCCTGCCTCTTTCTGTTTCAAGTATCTTGAGTAGGGTATGATGTAGTAGAGAAATGAAACGTCTAAGGGATCTGAAGCCTCAGGCATTGCCTTCCAACAGTCCGGCTCAAATCTAAAACGACTTAGTATTTTCTGTCTTGACTTATCATCATTTCCTAACAAATCTTACACAAACAGTTGTAGGGTAAAATGGGGTAATAAGGGACACCTGGTAATAAGGGACAAAGTTTTGGATTTTGCCTCGGTCAAATGACATGGGTCAACTAAGTACTTCTAATTAGGTATTAGATAAAAGCCCTATTTCCCCTCTATCGAATGGCGTCTCGACCTCGAGATAAATGCTATCCAAGCAAAAGATATAAATAATTATTTAAAAGCGGTCGTTTTCTTCTTTCTCAGAGCGTCCCGTTTTTCCAAATTTCGAAAGTTTAAATTTGTGCAACTGTACTCATTTTTGCGGTTTATACTGCAACCCTGGCATCATTTAAAAGAGCAAAATGTGTAGAATATTGTAGCGTCGCTCTTTTTTGAGAATTTTGTTTTTCCTGGTTTTTATGGCCAACTTTGCAAGATGTCCTTTTTCAGATAATAAGGGACAGCAGTTTCGGCTATTAAGGGACACTGGGGGGGGGGGAAGTAGGGACAATTTCGGGTATTACGGGACAGCGTTAAATTGTAATTTTTTGGTTGCCTTCGATATTTTTGGAAATGCTGAACATTTTTCCTTCTTGAACCACATGTTGAAAATATTTCCTTCGACCTGTAGAGGCTCTTTAAAGTCATGAGATCAAAGAAACTTGCCGCCTGTAAGCTAATTTCGTGTATATTAACGGTTAGGGCAGCGCTCATTAGTAGTGTTGTTGGCCGGCCGGGTGGAAAACGGCCAGCCGGCGGCCGGCCGCCGGCCGGCCGACCGTTAACCGGCCGGCCAAGAGGTGCACTCAGCCGGACGGCCGGCTGGCCGACCGGTGGGCCGCTTCAGGCCGGCCAGCCGGCCGTTGAACCGCCGGCCGGCCGGCCGCGCTTATATTTCAGCGGTTTATCAAACTTTTCTCAGGAAATGGATTTTAAGTTGTGCTAATACATTTTCATATCTTGATTTCTTATTCTGGCACTCATGGGTCAGCCTGCTGGCCATTTTTAGTCTTTGATTCGTCAGCCGGCCGTTTTTGGCCGGTTGGGCCGTCGAACGGCTGGCCGGCCGGCCGTTTCTGGCCGGCCAGCCGTTTTCGGCCGGCCGGCCGGCCGTCTTTAGAAGCTCGGCCGGCCGGTAACGGCCGGCCGACGAAAATTTCGGCCGGTCAACAACACTACTCATAAGCTAATCTCATGGGTAATTTTGAGCTATTACAAAGTTAGGGCTAAGGTGAAACCAAGATTACAGGTTAATCCCTATTTCGATTAAAATGATAAAAGGCGGCTGGTTTCTTTGATCTCCAAATTTTAAAACTGCCATACTGAACACAGGAGACATTTTCAAAGGTTAGTGCAATGACAAAAAATGTTCAGCGTCTTCAGTTCTACAAGAAAACAGAACTTTTAAAAAATTTAAAAATTTTAAAAATTTGAAATTTTAAATTTTTTTTAATTTTTGAAATTGTTGAGTCTCAAATATCATCTAGTCTAAGTTTTACCACATTAGACTGATTTTTAAATAAATCCGTTTTTTGCTTACTTGGCGAAAGTTGCATGCAGTATTGCCAATTCTATCTTGACACACAAAATCCTATGCTGTCCCTTAATACCCAGACCTGTCCCTTATTATCCTTCATGGTGTCCCTAAAACCCCGTTTTGCTAAAAATATCAATCTTTTGCAAATTTAAATGGAAATTGAATTTAAAAATCTTTGGAAAATTTCGCGGCAACCAAAAGTTTGAGCGCTGTGCAAGAGCAAACGAGCTATAGCTTGGCAAAATGTTAATCTGGACTAGGTAGCGTGTTAATATCTATATGAGGTATTTATGCGTTAGCTCAGCCAATTTCTAGAAATTTTCAAAGTTGGGTGAAGTCGGTTTTTGCACAAATTTGACTTATAGAGGTCGGGGAAAAAACCAAGGTAGTCACTTTTTGGACTCTGCAGAACTACCCAGTGGAGCAATCCGGCTATAAATTATTTTCTTATCAAGCCCTGTCTAGACTGTCATTTTGGCATATAAATCGCCTCTCTAGGTCCTGTCGTTAATTAGTAATTAACGGTTAATTAGCCGGGGTAAAAAACCAACGGCGGGAAAAACCAACCGACGGGAAAAAACCAACCCCAGTATTCGGCCAGGGTAACTCATATTAGCGATTTTATGCATGCGACAGGTAAAATCGGCGTCGCTGACTTCATATCTGCAGTTATTTTAGCGATATTCCTTATAAGTGAGAAAATCAAAGATCAAAATTTGCAGCATCAACTGGCTAGGTTTCATCAAATTTGCCAGTTTCTATGTTAAAATGCAAAAATTTGTAAATCTTTCGAAATTCGATGAAATAAATTAAAATAAACATTGTTTCAGTGTTTTTTCGCGTATTTCTTTGTGCCAGAGTACTTTTTGGCCGCTTTAGCTGGGCCAAACAGGCGATCCGCCGAAATGAGGTTTTTACCGGCTAGCACAAAATTGCCAAGTTCAAATGCAATTTTGAGCTATTCACGTGAAAGAACGCATTAAACTTGCTATGTGGATGACTTTTGAGCACCTAAGAACCATTTTTGCGAGTTTGGCAGCAAAAGCAAAAATTGGTTTTTTCCCACCCCTTGGTTTTTTCCCATTTTGTAAAAATTCTGCTGGCAGCTTGCCAAGCGTCGCAGGAAGACGAGACCGACATTTTTGGAAAGAGCACATGTTGTTCTCATAGAAACTATTAAAAGTTATTATCTAACTGCTATGGAAAAATTTTTACAGGCCTTAAAAATAGGCAAATTTTGAATTTTTTAAGGGGTCAAAAATGCCAAAATTTTCAAAATGTCACAAAATGCTTACAAATGGTCCGATTTAGCTCAAATTTGGTATGGTAGGTGGGATGGGCCCTACCAACTTGCATGCAAAATTTGAGCCCGCTAGCTCATCCCCATCGCCCAAAAGGGGGTTTGGTTTTTCCCCCACCACTTGCGGGTTGGTTTTTTCCCCGACCTCTATACAAAAATGTCACCAAAGAAATGTTTCGCCGTGGCCTGCACTAACCGTTTACTGCACAGATTTCCTGTATACATATTAACACAGTACATAAATAGAGATTAAATTTGCATACGCAAAATCCATGCTGCTACTAGTGAGTGAGTAGTTCACAGTTTTGGTTACCACGTTGGCGTTTGCCTCAAAATACGTCATTCTCTCAATTTTTTGGATATAATGGTCCATCCATAAGTCGGGTGAAGGTGAAAGCCAAAGCCCAGCTGTTCCAACCAAATTCGGTGTGCCAATTTGTACGTATGAAAGGAAGATGTGTGCTAAATTTTACTACAATTACTGGTGTTTAACTGTGGACGCATGCCTCAGTGCGATGACGGAGGCCTATTATAGTCAAATAATGGCAAATTTTCAAATATTTCAAATATAGCCAAATTTTATATCAAATTGAAGCTCTTGATGTCCTGAACATTTTACCTTCTCGTACCAAGTCTCTACAAAGCAGTATCAGAAAGTTAAAGCGCATTAAAGTTTGAAGTTAAATAACAGTCGGAAGGAGCTTGATCAAATCTTTCAAACCCCGTTCTCGCTCGTTGCTTGGCGTATCATTGTCATTTGCACAACAATAACTAGCCCAAGATAGAGGCTTCAATTTGATGTATTGACCATACCATAGTCTTTTGTCATCCTATGTGTACACGTCTTCGAAGCCCTTAGCGAGGCATAGTGGCTTAAATACTAAATTGTAGGGATTTTAACTGCAATATCTCTTAACTGGATTAACCCTGGACTCTAAAAATTTGTCTTGTTTTTGGACACATATGGGGGTATATTATAACCAAAAATAAGCAAAATCGGTGATTATCAAATTTGGTACCCGGCGACCCTCCCCCTTAACAACCCTTAGAAGTAATGAAATGTTAACTTAATTTTTGAAAACTTAACAAGGAAATTGAAATGTACTACGTTGCGGAGTATGTATGTAAAAATGTATGTAATGTATGTAATGTAAAATGCATAAACCCACAATGTACACTCGATAGATACACTCAACCTACAGAATCATCCAAACTATAACTTTAAATCCTGTAGGATTTAAACTGAGGCACTAGGCAGAACCAGAAAACTTAGTTAAAACTTAATTACATAATCAAAAATAGCATATTTACTCAAAACTTTATTAAATAATAAAAAATAGCATATCTGACAGTACATATCAATAATCACATTACCTTTTCCAGGGATTTATACTTGGTAGGTCGTATTTTAAAAACTGTAGCAGGTTTGTTGCCGAGCCGTCAGCTTCGAACATTCTTTCTATTGAAGAAAGTAGTTTTGGCAATGTTCTAAAATTTTGAAAAAGTTCGCAATTTTATTTTATGTGACGAAACAAATAAGCACTTCCCTAATTTTTGTGTCCTTATTGTTGGAGGAGCAGTTGCTTCATAAAGTTAGCATTACGATACAAAAAACGTTGCTTGTTCATTTATCGGTTTAAACATCAATCCAACCAGCTAAAGCTTCCAACTTTACTAATATAACACCGTTTAAACTGCTACGTACCTTCTATGAATGAATACATGCTTCACGGATGGCATGGCTTTAACTATATCTGGAACAACGATCCCTCCATTTGACTGCGTCTTTACGATACACGTTTCCGAAGAGTCAAATGTGGCACACAAATGAGTGAATGCTGATCTGATTAGAGAGTAGAAATCAGCATCCTTGAACGCGTTTTCTTTTCTCAGCATACAAAGATTTGAGAAAATATCAAGTTCAGATAATGCCACAATACTAAAATAGTAAACATCGGGTAGCTTCTGTTATCTAGATTTATTTGAGAAATATATTACTTGAACAGCTTAATGTCCGTCTTGCTTTATGTCTGTTTACTTTCATGGCATTGCGTTTGGTTTTGACAGATTTTTCTAATTAAGATTGTAATATTATTTAACTTATATGCTTTTATGCCCGCGACGGACATTTGGCACAAGTGGTGATTTTTGGAAAATCTGGTTTCTATAGCATAGCATTCCGCCGGCTATGAAAATTGTGATGATTTCAAGCCCTGTTCGAGCGCTGCTTTCAAGCAAATCAAGAGCCGGCTATATAGTTCGTCGGCAGAAAAGTCGTTCCACCAGGTGATGCGGGAGGTGATGTGCATTAAAATAACGTATAGTTTACTCCATCTTAGAATCATCTCCACCTAGAAATCAATTCGTTGCTTTTCTGCAATGAAAGCTTTGCAAAAAATTAGTAGTTTTCCCGACTTTGACGGCTTCTTGTTGGTACATCGGGGATTCTTCAATGCTTACATACGAAATGTAGAGCAATTAATTCTATATCGATTGGTGGTAGTGGGTAGTCCCATCTCTCTCAGTAAAAACTGGCAGCCAAAAATATAAAATTGGTGATTTTGAGCCGATTTCCCCGAGAAGTCTTGGGCAGAAGAGGGTTAATGTATAATAACTTATTGATACTTGTCAGATCCTTGAAGCATCCGCGTACACAGTGTTGTTCCTGATCGCGGGCAATTGCTCATATAAACCATTTTGCACTTGGGAGCTCCAATGTGTTTGTGTAGATTTCTGAACTGATTAACTGATATTTGAGCCACAAGCCATGCGTCATGGAACTGTTGAAGCCATACGAACGGAACCTAAAATAAAATAATTGAGTACTGAAAAGTGAATTCGTATATTATTTATATAATGACCATTTGCTTGACGACCACAAAATGGCACATTTTTGAGTGCAAAACGCTGAATTCCTATACAAGCATATGGAACTGTTTTATACCATGCTACAGGATCAGAATCAGAATTCTTGAATATCGACTGAAACTAACTCAAGAGGCCCTGCTATATATACTGGAAACTCTGCTGCATATTGTGGTGTCACTCAAATACCCCAAAGCACCATGGAAACGAGATACCGAAAGTCTCAACATTTTCGACACAAAAATCGAAGAACTCGAAAGAGACCTTCCAGCAAAATATCTACTCCCGATCCCTATCCAAACAAGACAACAATTTGACGAAAAATTTCAGCCGTTCAGAATCAAATACTCACTTACTTATACTAAATTTCTCAACTAATGAAAGTAAAGTCAACACTTTTCAAGAAAGTTAGGCGGGGTTATAACAAAAGTTAAATTGATGTTTTAGAAAGAGTTAAAGCTGGGAGCTTGAGTTGAGTGAAGCTAAACTAAGTAAGCTTAGTGAGTAAATTGGTTAAGGGCAGGGTTTTTTGCGTCCAGATGTGCGTCTGGACGCAAAGTTTCTTATCTTGACGCAACGAAATTTTAACGGGACGCAAGTTAGACGCAACATTATTTCGGGAGAAAATTCACTTTTGTAAGAGTAAAAACTTCAAATGTTTCCAGTACCAATTTTTCCATATTTTCCAAAACTTTTCTCGGTTTCTGGGGGGCTCCGCCCCCCCCCAGACCCCCTGGTGTTTTCCACTATGCCATCGAATGCCAACGCTTTGTAATGTGAGTACTTGTTGAGTTATTAGTTGAGTTATCAACCTGTATCGATACATGATAGGTCAAAGCCCATAATTAATAAAATTTGTAGCCGTAGCCGAATATCCAAACTTTTGGGATCATGTAATGTAATGAGGTTCATACAATTGCATTGGCACAGTTTTTAAAGTCTAAATTTTGTTCTTGACTGGATTTTCAAAACATTTTCAGCTTCCGGGGGTTAATCCCTTAATTACCAAGTCAACCAAATTTGTAGAGTATCCAATTTTTGGTTTGGTTCATTTAAAGCATTCACCTTGCGAAGTCATCGAAAAACGTTTGTCCTGAAGAAATTCAGACATTAAGGGCTAACCAATCGTATTTGTAACCAACGTTAATATTTCACTGTTTTTGCCTTTGACTAATACTGCACTACGCATCGTATACACGCTGTTTGTTTATTGATACTGACTTCTCAAAATGAAAACAACTCAAAAATCTGTAATTTACAAATGTAATTTACACAAAAAATGCATTAGGTATTTTAGTTAAAGGTAACTGATGACAAATTAATCTTTTTAATCATTTTCATTACGGATTTATCCGAATTTCAAAAACTTTCTCCAACTTCTAGGGGGCTCCGCCCCCCAGACCCCCCGCTGCTTGCTTGCCATAATGTTTTCGGGATTCATTAGTTCTCAGTTTTCGAAACAAGATTACTGCCTTTATTCTGAATGATATTAATTTAATATCTATTTAACTAATTCTTAATTAGTTTAACTATAACATCAAAATGTCTGAATAATGTGTGTCAATAATATCGAAAATTGGTCATGATATGTGTTAGATACAACAGATGCCAATTAAATCGTTTTGAATAGTTGCATTACGGATTTTTTCGTAATCGCAAAAAATTTTCTCAACTTCTGGGGGCTCCGCCCCCAGACCCCCGTCGTGTATATACGGCGTATTTCACATATTTTGTGATCGTGCATTACTGTTCAGTAGCATCACCATTCTAAGTACTTTTTCATACGATTAAATTATGTTTCACTAAAGAAATAGGTAATCGACATTTTTATAAAGAATACAATTTTTGCATATAAAACACGCTAAAACAATAATTTTACCGGGACGCAAAATTTCTTAATGGGACGCAACTTAAAATTAGCTGGACGCAAGGTTGACGCAAATCCGAAAACCAAAAAAACCCTGACCGCAAAGTAAAACAGTTGTTACTGGCGGGACATTAAGCTTAACCTTATACAGAGAAGATCCGAATCCGAATATATATTAATAAAACGATAAAAGAATAAGATTAAAATTAACTATGGTCGAGATTAATGTAATATCTACTTCTTGGTAGTCCTTCATTGAGCGATGACCATAGATAAAGTAGACCCAATCCCTATTCATGGTGTACAAAGTCCATCTTGGATTAATCAGTTCTTCCAAAGGCATGAATCGTTGATGCCATCCAATGAAATCCAAGTCACGAGCGTAATCCACCTCATGGCTGAAATCAGAAACTAAATCTTGCGTTAATTTTTCCCTTGCATATTTTTCATCAAGTTGACCATTCTGAACCATGTCAAGATAGAAGTAGAACCCAAGAAGTAGGCTCCCTCTCCCAATTCTTCTCTCAATTTTGCGATGATTACATAGAGAATCTTTTCTATCAGATACATGAAATGACATTATGATTTATAATCATATATATACAGAGCAAGTGGCTAAGGAATAGGATTAAGCTTAAGTGGTAGTATGTTAACAGATTTCCAAAAGTTCACATTCTTTACTGAAATATTGTCTTAACTTTCGAGAGCTTCTCTTAAACAGTACTGAATGCTTTCAATCCTACCATTTCCTTCGCACAATAATAGTTCTGATCTCACATTGATTGCAATTCGCATTATGGACCATTTCTGTCAACTGTTCATGAATGCCCAAAAATACAGACCACCAGAACTCCAAGAATCGGGTAATATACAGGATTGCCAAATAAAATAGGAATATAATCAGCCTTCCTTCTATCATTTCGATTGTGGTGTCTGCAAGATGTAAAATTGTAAATACAGAAAGTTAACAGAATTGAGAGATTTGACACACAAGGAGTTAACAACTTGTAGTGTTTTTGAACATTGTTTTGCTATAGTACTGAGATATGATCTGCTATAGTTGAGTTATGGCGTGTCAATAATGACTGTTAGTTTCTGATAAGTAGAAACTTAACAATTGGCGCACTGAATGGCTCGTCTCATTGGTTCTCTGGACGCATTCCAGTCCGATATTAAACCTTGGGCGTCCTACGTGGAAAGACTTGAACCATATCTTCTAGCGAACGACGTAGAAGATGAGGATAAAAAGAAATCCGTGTTCATCAGCACTGTGGGAATCCACACTTATGCTATTCTAAAGAATTTGTGTGCGCCACAGAAACCAACCGATAGAACTTTTGCTGAACTATTGGAACTCCTATCATCCCATTTCCCCATTTCGTGCCCAAACCTGTAATCATTGCAGAACGCTTCAAGTTTCACAGACGCGAACAAACGGCAGAAGAGACAATCAGTATGTTCATCGCAGAACTTCGAAAATTGTCCTTATACTGAAAATTTGGTGATTACCTGGAGCAGGCACTCCGGGATAGATTTGTTGCCGGCCGGCCGGCAGGCGCAATTCAGAAACGTCTGCTCACTGAAAGAGAACTCTGCCTTAACAGAGCCACAGAAATTGCGCAGTCCATGGAATCGGCGAAGAGGAGTACAAAGGAACTTCAAGCTACCAAGGATTTGCGTAATCCAGTTCATAAAGTTTCAAAGGCTAACAACAAATTCAGAGCTGCGCCAGGTGAGAACTACTCTTCAGGTAAAGGGACATTCCTAAAAACTGTTATCGATGCAAAAAGTCGAACCATTTGCCCACCGACTGCAGATTCAAAGAAGCCATTTGCCATAACTATCACAAAAAGGGACATTGCATCGGCCTGTTTTTCAAGAAAGTCAAGGAATCTTGCCGCTAAAGAAATAAGTGCTTCGGATCATGAATCTGAGGACAGCTACGACGAGAAACCTATTTACTACGTCCACTCCGTCCGTGGAACGAAGCCATACTGGGTTTCAGTTGAAATCAAAGCAGCTCCAGTGAAAATGGAGCTGGATACGGGTGCGGCGGTATCCATTGTCCCTTATCAGTTCTGGAGAAAACATTTTCAGGAAGGCCAATTACAACCATGCCAAATGAATCTGAAGACCTACAGTGGTGCTTGTTAATGTGCAACAAATGTGCTTGTTACATACAGCTAGGCACCTGTCTCATTTCAACTCTTCGACTTGAACATGCGATAACAAGAAACAAGTTTGAACATGGATTTCTCGAAATGTGGGAAAGCTAAAGAAAAGCGACTAGTTCAGGCTTCAAAAGAAACGTCTTCCCTAGGGCTACTTTTTCTAAAATTTTTTAGTGATCAGGTAAGCTCAAGATTTTGAGAAAAAGGTACATTTTGTCTGATTTTCGTCAAAATTTTCAAGTTTGGATGCTTATTTCTCTCAAACGGAAAGATAAAACGCGAAGCAATAGAAACAGCCCTCGCCAATTGTCCCAAAACGCTTGTCTAAAGCCGTTGGTTGCAGGAGTTGAAACAATCTGGTTGCGAATTTCAAAATTTCACATTTTCGTTGCTGTCCGTAGGTCAAGATACTGAGAGAGCTCTCTTGAAACTGTCGAATCTTGCAATATTTGATTTTTTGAAAAATGGCCAGTTGGGCAGGCCAAAAATGGACTTCGAAAATCGATTTTCGTTGTTATGTCTTAAGGTGGTGATTCCGTTTGGTCGTATATTGTTGGTTGGCTGCGTATATCAACATGAAATTTGACGAAACTTTCTGAAATAAGTTCTTTTAGTGTTCTAACACCCTCCGCGCAATCCCGATTCAAAAATTCGAGATTTACGGTCAGAGTGGTTTCTCCCAATTTCTGAACGTTTGGCAGCAGCTATACAGTTATGACAATATTCATTTGACAGATTTCATAGAGCTTCACATTTTTGCTTTTTAAAGCAATTTTCTAGCTTTTCCCTACCGTGAGATATAGCCGATTTTCTTGTTTTGGCGTCGAAAACTTGATATTTTTGCTGAAATCAAATAATCCAACATACTTTGAACTACGGAAGCCGTAAAATCAAACTAAGGGCGTCGATCTGAAGGTTTCACAGGGGCAAATTATCCGACGCATGATCGTCTTCCAATTGCTATTCCGTAGGCTGCTATCACGAAAAATGTAGTTTTTCCGAAAACACGATCAATTTTTCCAAAGATTGTGGAGCATTCACCATGCAAGCTGGAGGGCTGCCACTCAACAGATGTGTTCTGCACAAATATACCCAGGGATGCCACTGCTTTCTAGCTAAAGTAATCGCTTGACAAGTTTGGAAAAAGTAGGCAAAATTCAGGTTACGCACATATTTCAGCTTATTTCTCCGTAACGAAGAGCGATTTCACAATAAATAAAAAATCGTCCGCAACTATTTGATGGAGGTATCAAATGATATAACCGATGTCTCGCAAAAAAATTTACTTGAGTCTGCAAAAAATCTGGAAAATTATACTTCTTTTGAAATATGTTAAAAATATTTTAGAAAAGAAACATTAGTTTCATGGCATGCATTAAAAAGAGAAAATATCAAACTCCATTTAGATATAAATATGGCTTCTTAACTCCAAGTAATGAATGAGTAATAATGATGCAAACTTTATGTGACCAAAGGGAATCACCACCGTAAACCGTAAGGAGTCCAAGAATACTCTCAAGAGCAAAGCTGTATATAGATCTTGGTGAGACAATTCCAATGATTATAAGCTCGTCCGTGTAGGGTACCCACAGCGCAAGTTATGGCGGATTAAAGCAAATTTCTCCAAAATTCAAATTTTCACGCCGCGACTTTTCTAGGCTAAATGATGTAATTGTAGCAAATTTGAATGAATTTCAACGACAATTGCGCTTTTAAAGTCCAAAAATACACGAACCCGAACCAGCACCTTAATTTGCTAAACTTTGTTTCAATACAATATATAGGATCATCACTGACAGCTAATCGCATTGTTAAACTTGCATTGCAACCATTTTTATTTCTTAATTTTAACTTTAAATTAATTTTTTCATCAATCGGCTGAAAATTATCACTCTCAACATTATGTACATTAATATCAACATGTGCAGCTGAAGTAAAGAAAGACCGTATAAAGGTAAAATTATAAGCGATTGTGTGCGAGCTGATAACATTGAGCGTTTATATAACTTAACAAGCAATGTCTTTAGTAACGAGTGTTTAATACCTTTTCAATTGTGCATGTGCATGCATAGGCATGCTGAGCTGTAGAAGTAATTACACAAAAATTTATCTTGGCGAATCTGACTCGCTGCTACCATTTTTAATTAAAATTAATTATCTTGATAAATAAGGCAGCATACATATTTGGGGCACACAATCTCTCATTTTCATATCTGTGATTCGTCCTAAGAAAAATAACGTGTGACCACCTGTGTAATGAGAAAAGTATGCGGATTAAAGCAAATTATTTTTAACTAATTACTAATTAATTTAGTTCAGTAAACTTTCAATTTAGCAATCTTTAGTGATAAAACTTGATAAAAATAGAACAAAAAACAGACCAAAACTTAAATCAAAATAGAAAAGATCACTAGAAATTAGGTTCGATGTTTGATTGTGGAAACAGTGTGCGTGAACACCGAAAACCTTTATTTTTGTAAAAACCCATGCACTTACAATTTCAGCTAGGACGGAAATAAATTTTCCATTGCATCCATCACTACAACAAATTCCGAGCAATTTTTAGTCGGGAATGTCCACTTTATAGCTATGTTAAAGGATTTAAGGTTTATTAATTAAAATTTAATTAATTAAAAAAGTAACTTAATTTTAGTTCAGTCACTGGAGAGCCTTAACTACTAGAAATATTTAACAGCCGATAACTTGATTTTGACGCATTTGCTCACTATGATCCTTCAAAAGTGTAATGGCCCAACTGACTGAACACGTGGGCAAGCAGCTGGACAAGCTCAATTCTGTATGTAGTATGAAACTAGTTCAAATCTGATTATCAATTTACTTTAACAAGTAGAATTTTTTGAAAAAAATTTCCAATGCTAATGGAACGAGACAGACTGCTCTACCACTTTCAGTTGGGGTCCCTGGTACTTCATCAAGCAGGTCTCAAATATACGTTTTGACAATAATTACAATTTTAAAGAGTCTGTGTAGTAAAGTTTAGAGTGCAATCTGAATTAACACAAACTAAAACTAAATGCCGAAGGAAATGTTGTCTAATAAACGGAATATCCGGTGCTGATCCAAGACGTTCTGTCCGGTTCATCTTCATAGTTTAAGGAAAGATCATTCCCTTGCCGATATGGCAAACTTCTATAACCGCAGAGACCAATGAATGAACAGAGATTATGAATGAATGAGTATGCATGAACAGAGAATGTGAATTTTTCAGTCACTTCATTATATTTTACATTTATTTTGCTCCTTATTAGAGATGAGCATGTGTCATATATATAAATTAAGTTTTATACTATATCTAAATTCTGGAATTGTTCTGTGAACCTTTCTGTGTTGTTTTGACTGCGATCTGCTATAAGCAGTCGCACATTAGACTCTTGACATTTTCTTGAGTCTCGTAGTTGCTTTCCTTCCATTGTGGCAGTTAGTATTGGATTGTCCTCAATAAAGAGCGGCTGCGCTCTAGCTGTAGTTTCTAGTGGGTTAAAGCCATAACACATGGGCCGGATTTTTTCGGCCCGGCCCGGCCCGGCCCACTCCAAAATCTTGCTCGGCCCGGCCCGGCCCGGCCCGCTGGCAAAATTTTTCGGCCCGGCCCGGCCCGCCAAAAGAAAATTTCCAAAATTTTACTAACAATATTATTTCAAAGGCTCCAATGCAATATGGAAACGCTAAATTATGCTACAAAATGTTAAATTTTGCTGTAAAATAGCCAGAATGAGTAGATATTTAGCTAATTTTAGCGATTTTAGAACATTTTCTATAGTCGATCCGGCCCGTATCGGCCCGCGCTGGCCCGCATTTATAAAATTTTGTGCCCGGCCCGGCCCGGCCCGCTAATAAATGGATGCCGGCCCGGGCCAGGCCGACGGGCCGAAATGCTCATCTCTACTCCTTATACTACATCGTCAAATCGTGTAAGGCCGACTTGGCCAGGCAAAGCTTTCGGTTGCTACAATTCTATAAGTTGCTAAAATTCTATGTACTTGCATCGTCTAACTTGAGCGATCTATTATATGGTTGTAAAGCTCCGCTTTTGACTTGCCTTTCGGTGGTACATATCTTGACTCATTCCATTTCCTTTATCGCTCCTTTCAGTGATTGCAGATCTATTGCTCAGAGTGCTTAAAGCTTTAGCCCTACCGTTCTAACTTCAAATCGAGTCAATTTCTATCCCACCAACCATGCAATTGGGGAAGCAATTAAAGAAACAGACGCCGCCAGACGATAACAATTTTATTAGAAAAATGCAATGGTAAAAATCACCGCTAAAAAGTCTGATTATCAATAATTTATCCCTGATTTGTTATACAGGAAACGAATCTGGTATTTCCAGTTTGCGACAAACAGAGTTATACAGTTTCTTCTTTTCTATTGTAAGCTCGGAGATGGGGACCTTTGCCAATCTTTCCTGACTGAGCACGGAACCCGCTTGGGAATCTTCTTCCATTCTGGCAACTGACGCCTTCACGTCTCCTTTGGTCCCAATAAAATCAAACAAAGCCTAAAACAATCAGATCGTGAAAGAAGGCAGGGATAAACAGTTCTACTGTTCTACTACTTTTGGGATTTCTTCGTTTCCTGCGATGAAATGTCGGCTTCTTATCTCCCACTTTCTCATTCATTAAAGACATCATAAAATCATCCACAAACTACCGCAGTACTAGATTAACTTTTATTTCCTTTCGCTGACTCTCGTTAGTTACTAATGAAAGTTAAAGTTAAAAAGGACAGCAATTCATGCTGTACCACTTATTAAGTTTAAATTGTATTTAGCTATCTACCCAAACCGAACTGTCTAGGTCTGAAAAGTAGCCCTGCCGGGGCTAGCTCGGCCTAGCCTATCCTGGATCGGCCTAGATTGATTAAGTACTAACTAGCGAGCGAGCATATGAACAAGAAGACGTTAAAAATGTTAAAAGGATAAAAAATGCCGGGCCATTATAATGACATCCATTATGTAGCGGATCTTGCCGGGCCGACATTCATTCTGTAGCGGGCCAGGCAGTGCACGAGAAATTTTTAACTGCGAGGCGGAGCGTCCCGAAACAGACCGGATCGACTCTAGAAAATGTTGTGAATGCACTAAAATTAGCTACATGTTTATTCATTCTGGTTATTTTACAGCAAAAATTAACATTTCGTAGCATAAGTTAGCGTTTCCATCATGCATTGAAACTCTTGAAATAATGCTGCTAGGGAAATCTTGGAAATATTCTTTTGTCGAGCCGAACTTTTTCAGCTTGTGGGTCGGACCGGGCTACAAAATTTTGCCAGCATACCGGGCCGAGCAAGATTTGGGAGCGGGCTGGACCGGGCCGGGTCGAAAAAATCCGGCCCGTGCTCATCTCTAGTACAGAGTCAGCGATAAAGGAAATAGCGCAGATAGAGTGGGATCCCAAGAAATTCCGCATTTGAATGGAAATTAAATCACAATGAGCCAAGCCAACGTTCTACTATGGCTCTAAATGTCCAGTGCCTTTTTTGCATCCAGGGAATAGGTAGACCAAGGAATCCCAAGGACTATATTCCCTTCGCTGTAAACTCCGTCCTACTCTTTTGTACAGATAAACAAACTAAGAGTTTTCTTCAACGTGCACCGTGCACAGGCCAGTGCGCGAGTCCACCAATTTTGCGCATCTTCCGCCCGACTCAGCTGTATCTTAAGTTTCTGCTAAAACGATGCAACGTCGTTTCTGGCTAAGGTTGGAATAGAACGTCGACAGTTCCATCAATTGACTAACACCTAATCAGTCGGCTGCTTAACCACTCTGAGCATAGGTTTTGTCGTGTTCAGAAACCGCTCTGACTTTGAAGCATACATAATTCATACTTCATACCTATTGGAACATTTGCTTACTTGAATCAATTTCTCAGGATTAGAGACCAAGTCTTCATAGACGACCTCAAAGAAGTCAATTCCTGCCTCTTTCTGTTTCAAGTATCTTGAGTAGGGTATGATGTAGTAGAGAAATGATACATCTAAAGGATCAGAAGCCTCAGGCATTGTCGTCCAACAGTCTGGTTCAAACCTAAAATTTCAAGCATACAAACATATATAACCTCATGCAAACTTATAAACTGATTCAAGATCTTCAACGGTGACAAATTAATAATATATAAATAATTTCTGTGATCAATTTTCTAACATTTTTTGTTTTTCTGTTTCGTATTAAACTGAGTGGGTTATGCTAACTGGCATAATTTATTGGCTGTTTAGTTTAAATTTGAATTTCCAAATAATTACATATTTTACATTTGGCAAATTATTTCAGCATGATATACCTTTTCCATGGATTTATAATTGGCAGATCAAATTTATTAAACTGGAGCAAGCGAGTTGCAGATCCGTCTACTTCGAACATTCGTTCTATTGATGCAAGCAATTTGGGAAGAGTTCTAAAATTTACAGACGGAAGCAGAATACCATTTATCGAGTTTACATAAAAAGTAGAGCTGGAGCATATTTACCGTACTCTCCCGAAAATTCGGACAGCCAAAAAATTTGGCACTGTTCGCAGGGACAAGAGATAGGTTGCTTTTCAACTTCAAACATTTTCTCAATGGACGCAACTACTTTCTGCACTTCTATAAAGAAGAGTTGTAAATCTAGTACTGCGTTTCTTCACAGGTTTATTAGGTTTACCCTGGATTGCATGGAATAAGATTAGGGCCAACTGCGGTTAGCCGAGTACTATGTCCAATTTTTGAATGGGAAACCATCCTCGGCTAATTTGCAGTTAGTCCCAACCTTATTTGGTGCAATCAATAGATTTAGATTTGTTTACTCTATACGCATGTCTCCAAGGAGTCTATTGTTCTGCGTGTTGCGCAGTCACAATAGTCTGAGACAAATGACTGAAATCATAAATGGTTATCGATAACAAAGTTCTTATTAATTTTATTTTTCCTCATTGGATTGATCCGGCAAAAATTCCAACACTAGACACAAGAGTGACGATCTGTAATTGGAAGGGCTCAATCCTATTTCTATTTCGATTGCTGCAATGCTGCATAATGTGCAAATTTCAAAGGTCAACTTTAGCTCACTTTTGAATAGCTGCATATGTCCTCTCTCCCGATAGCCATTACCTAATTCTGTTTCGATTACTGAAGAAAAGTGATTTCTCATACACAGCATAAAAGCTATTACCTTCTATGAATGAATACATGCTTCACGGATGGCATGGCTTTAACTATATCTGGAACAATGATCCCTCCGTTTGACTGCGTTTTTACGATACACGTTTCCGAAGAGTCAAATGTGGCACACAAATGAGTGAAGGCTGATCTGATTAAAGCGTAGAAATCAGCATCACTGAACGCATCCTCCTTTCTCAGTATGCAGAGATGTGTGAAAATATCTGGTTCTGATAGCGCCACTATGCTAAAATAAAAAGGAACAGTTTTAGATTCCACTCCTATTTTCTAGCCTCCTCAAGCAAGGACAAAGTACAAGCCTTACGGCACTCAAGGAGTAAGGAAAAATTGGGCATAGGGAAGCAAAAATAGCCGAAAAATTTGCGGGAGTTTGTTGGTTAATTTTTCACCAAAAACTGACCAAAATTTTGAAGTTTTCCCGAAACATTTATTTTGTACAAAGCTTTTTAAACAATTGCTGAATTTTATTATAATTATTATTAAGGTTAATTTTGAGAAAATTTACGTCAATTTATGCATCCCATGCAAAAATTTGGATTCAAGGTGCAAACCCCCTCAAAAATCTTTTGGGACAAGCCTCCCCTCCCAAGTAGCCGACCTTTTGTTTGAAAAGTTATCTTGTACAATCTTTTTTAGTTTATAAGTCATAAGCAAACCCTGCAATGTTTATGGCTCCAATGTTTCCGACTCACTCTCTCTCTCTCTCTCCAATAGTTTGAGCGCAAAGACGGAATTTGAGGAACGCAAGAATCCCAGCTTAAAGTTCACAATTTTATGATTACTTTGTCTGGACAGAGTCACTTGTTCTGTTTTCCAAATGTTAGAGTACAGTTACTTTCTTAAGTCTGTCCGCAGTCGTTTTAAGATGCATTACTTGTCTGATCCTTGAAGCATTCGCGTACACAATGTTGTTCCCGATCTCGGGCAGTTGCTCATATAAACCATTTTACACTTTGGGGCTTCAATGTGCTTGTCTAAATTCTTGAACTGGTTAACAGATATTCGAGCCACAAGCCAGGCATCGTGGAATTGTTGGAATAGTACAAAGGGAACCTGAAACAGTTGAGTTTGTAGAAGTGTAAAATGAAAACTCATAACATTTTTCCAAGGCAAAAGCAGCAAAAACAAAGCGATTAATTTGTAGGTCAGCACTCTGTAAATTTAGTTTTGCTGCACTCTGAATTCTTATACAGTTGGTTGCCATTTCTCTCGGCTTTAAATTTTGGCTGAAACATAGAATTTTAATCTAGATATATTAAAATTTTTTCTCGTACGAATTTCAACCTCTATAAACTCGGGCAAATTACATACTTCTTGATAATCCTTCATTGAGCGATGACCATAAATAAAGTAGACCCAATCCCTATTCATGGTGTACAACGTCCATCTTGGATTACGCAGTTCTTCAAGTGGCATGAATCGCTGATGCCATCCAATGAAATCCAAGTCACGAGCGTAGTCGCTGTCATGACTGAAACCACCAAATAACTGCATAACATCTTTACTCGTAATCCAGAATCCCACATTTCAGAATTATTAACTTCATATATAATACATAATACTTAATTAAATATAAATTTCTAATGTAATTTTCCATTAAAATATTATCAATTTAAGGTTAAGAAGGTTAATTTATTAGGTGGCAACATACCAGGGATTTTACACTCCATATAGCTTGTAGGGTTAAAAATTCGAATAACCGAAAAAAGCCTGCTAAATTACTCAACTTCTTTTCCTTTAAAGAATCAGAAATTAATATATTAGTATCCGTCAGCAAAATCTAAAGTTTTAACATTTTTCATACATCGTATCTACATATCAATCATACCACTTTCTGCGCGCGATAATAGTTCTGACTTCGCATTGATCACAGTTCCCATTGTTGACCATTTCTGTCAACTGTTCATGAATACCCAAAAATACAGACCACCAGAATTCTAAGAATCGGGCAATATACAGGATTGCCAAATAAAATAAGAATACAACCAGTCTTAGATCTATCATTTTGAATCTGTTATAAAGTTGTTCACATTCAGATAAACCTGAAAGACTAAACAGTACTTAAAAATCCCTCTAAAATCACATAAAGCTTGCAGGGTGGAGTGGAGGTTGAAGCAGTTCAACTCCACCCCACATTATATTTGGTTTTAGAGGACATATTATAATAAGAAAGTGCCTAAAAAAAGTAAACCGTAAGTTGACAGTTACATATGCTAAGGGCCGTATTCACCAAGTCGTGGTAGCCCTACCAGTGGTAGGCTTACCTGTGGTAGGGTTACTGTACTGACGGTAAGAAAACCAAATAGTTAGCCGAGCGTATTCACAACCAATTGGTTAAATTGCCTGGTTGTTAACCAATGGTTTACTTACAGTAGTTTAAAGCAGAGCAATTTTTAACGCATATTGGCACGTATTTCCCCTTCTTACTAACACAAGAAGTGTTTTAAGACTGCAGTGTGAATGTTTTAATTTAGTTTCTTGTATCCTAAAGTGTTTCATACAGTTAAATCATTTCATATTCGCACGTGTACTTATATATTTAATTAGTGACAATAAATAAATACATAAATCAAGTCTGACTAATTATATTTGATGTAATTTTAAATTTTCTTATTTTCTTAGTGGTCGTTTTCCCATTATTCTTTCAAATATTTTGTTAATTTCTTTCTTAAGCTAGTGACTCTGGCTGGGGACATATAATTTTGGCAGATATTTAATAGCATATAATATACTCACAATGCGACAGCTACAAAAAATCTTGCTGCAGTTAATTAAGATTCAGATTAAATTTGGTTTTGTAGCAGTTCTCACACACAAGGAAGTTTTTTAAAAGAATGCAGTAAAGCAGCTGTTGAGAAAGAAAAGAAAATAGTTTTTAGCTTACATGTAACTGTTTCAGTTTCCTATGTTTAATACATGCAGAACCCTACGTTAACGTGAAATTACTCAAAAACCGTAAGAGATGCGACTTTAATTTTAATCCTCGTTAAAATATCTCACTCAAAGATCATTATTTCTGCAAATGAGCGAAATGGGAGATGGTCGAAAAATTTTCGAAAAATGGACCCCCCCCCACCTAAAGTATTATATTTTGGAGCTTCCCGGCTATAATCTCTTAGCTAATCATCATATGTCATTATGTCTAGGATTTATTTACGATGCTTTTGCTGTAGCTAAATGTTTTAACAATAATGTGTAATTGTGGAAAATTTAAAAATTGAGTTTTTGGATTACACTTCGATAAAGTAATCTTGTATGACATCATGCTTTCCTAACCTATTTTTCGCTTGATAAATGAAAAGCGTGCTAGACACGGAAGGCAAAACACGGAAGACATTTTTGACTTCTTCTGACGAAACATAGCACAAAAATCAGCATCTATGTCTAAAAATATTCGCTGCAGACCACGTCCACGGATGGTTTGCAAAATACCTCTCGGTAAGCTACCAGTGGTATGCTACCACTGGTTAAAAAATGTTGGTGGAATGGGTCTCTGTAAGCAACCTATTGGTTTAACCACTGGTAACCTTTAAAAGCTACCAGTGGTAAGCTACCAGGGCTTGGTGAATACGACCCTAATTGATAATCCTTGTGAAAAGTAATATTATACGAAAATGGTGAATTATGCAACATTTTCTTGTACATACGTTTGAAGAGCAGGTAGAGCAGCGAAACTTAACCAATTCAGCTTTGTGTGGATGCATTGCAACACATATCTGTAACAAAATCTTAAAATATTTGAAACTTCGAAATTTTATTACCAATCAAGCCGAACTTTAAAATCTGGAATTCTTTTCGGAAACGGGAATATCCATACAAAACTTTGAGTGGAAAGCGGACGACTTAAATAAACTGGGCCATGCTACAACAGATCTTGTACTGCATACACACAGCAGCAAACAAAATTCTGGAATTTATTTCGTTTTTTACAAACGTTGTACAAAAAACCAAAACAGCCACCTCAGGTTAAAATAGAGAATGTAAAAGAATGCTGCTAACTATTTCGCAAATAACTTGAGACTGTAAAAGCATGAGTGAGGAAAAAGGATAGCGCGAGCAAGGAAAGGAGAAACTTTCACTTGAATCTGAAGACTGAGTGGAATCAATACTGTCCCAGACAAAGCTGTCTTCAAACTATATATATATACGTAAAATACAAGGCTGACTAATGTTACATAAATATTGTGCAATACCTAAGTACACGTTTCACGACTGTGTGTGTGTGTTGATAACGTTGCGCACCTGAAATAACTTCTGGATAATAGAACTTTGACAACGTTGCACTTCTGATTGGTCGTTGAAAAAATGTGGCAAAATTTGGACAACGTGGCAATCCAATCAACCAATCAAGCTCATCTCCCTCTGTTCAGTGGCCAGCGGAAAAAACAAAGTTTATTAAAAAGATGACGAAATTATTGAATGTGTCAGAAAGATTAACCTTAAGCAATTAATGGAAACCAATGTGACAGAGATTGACTGTCTTAAACGATGTCTTTCTTTCCATCGTGTAAACTATTATCTAGACCCATCCAGAGTACAGTTTGAATTTTTTGACCATAATGAAAACTGATGCAATGTCAAAAATGAATGAAATTTATTCTTGACTGAAATAGCATGTTTTGCTTCCATTCCATTTTGGAAGGGGGGAGCTAAGTTTTTTTACCAAAAAACGGCAAAACCCGGATTCTGAGGGTCTGGGGGTGTGCTTCAAGTCTGAAGGGGGAGGCGCCCGCCCAGCACAAGTATGGTGATGGCTATTGAGTGTTCCGGTGCGGAGCCAGTAATAATTTATTAGGCTTGGAAAATTAATAGTTGCGTCATCGATCACAAAGGGGTTTTCACATCAGGGGCCGATGTTATTGACGGTGAAACCCGGGTTAAGTCGCTAACCCGGGTTTGTTTCACGTGTTGAAGATAGCAGAATAAAACCGGGTTAGCTACTTAACCCGGGTTTTGGCGTTGATAACATCAGCCCCTGGTGGAAGTCTCCTAAAAATATATACGCCCGATTGCACCAAATCGGACTAAGTTAGCTCGGTGTTAGCTTAACACCCAGCTAACTTGGTGTTAGCCATTCTGCAGCTGAGCTATAGCTTAGGGTTAAAGTTAGGCCGTCACACCAACTTAGGTCTTTTCAAGAATAACAAACCCTAAGCTTTAGCTCAGGGTTACCTTTAACCAATAAGATTCGTTTCTTTAGTCAATGTATCCAATCCTCATTGGTCAAGGTTAATTTAACCTTAGCTCCGAGCTAAAGGCCAGCTTACACTACCAGACTTTCACCAGACCAGACTTGCACCAAACTCAAGTCCGGTGAAAAAGTTTCACCAGATTTATACTTTAGACTATCAGACTTGTCACACCAAACTTTCACCAGATATTGCCCAGGGCTTGTAGGAATCTGGTGGGGCCCCCAAAATTGGAAGAGAAAATTAATCCTTTAATTGCTCTCCTGCTGAGAGGTTGGTCTGTATTAAAGAGAAGTGGAAAGGTCAGACGTAAAGGTCAATACTTTGGGGGCCCCATCAGATTCTCTAACTACAAAGTTAGTACAAAAGTACAAAATATTGAAGTTTTATAACAGTAACTTAAAAGTTAGTGCAATGTTCTAAGGTTTTACTATAGCATAACAATTTCCCAATTAAAAGTTAAAGCTTCTGTATAATGCTTTGAATGTTTAACTCTTTCATATTAAACAAAATTGTGCTAAGTTATAGTTTGATTTTAGCTTTAAATTTATTGCAATTAATTTAATTTTAAATTTATAGAAATAATTTTCTGAATACTTTTAATTGATGCAATTACAGTCGAATTCTGCTGTATATAATCCAGGCAACCTAACACCAGATCTCGTACATTAACTTTGTATTTAGTATATTTGCGTTTTCAGTTCATTTCATAACTTGTCAAGTACTCGAACGCAATTCGAACACTGCTCGAATTCCAAAACTGAAGTTTCAATATTTCTTACTTTTGTACTAACTTTGTAGTTAGAGAATCTGATGGGGCCCCCAAAGTATTGACCTTTACGTCTGGCCTTTCCACTTCTCTTTAATACAGACCAACCTCTCAGCAGGAGAGCAATTAAAGGATTAATTTTCTCTTCCAATTTTTGGGGCCCCACCAGATTCCTACAAGCCTTGCCCAGATTTCGGGCAAACTTTGAGAGGGATCCAATCACATTCCAAGAAAATTGAGCGCCAAGTTTGAAAAATTTTTTCAATCCATTTGTGAAGGCTAACATTTGCCTCATTGCTCTGAAGGCGCAGTTTCCTGTCAGCAGAAAGCTTGTTTATTGCATTAAATTGATGTTCTGTGTTGTAAACTTGTTTAGGTTTACGTATGCAGAAAACTTGAGAAATACCCGTAATTCATGAATCACTATTGTCAGATAGAATTTTTGTAGAAGGTCATTTCTCAGATTTCTTCGGAAATACCCATCATCTTTGTGGTCCTATAGCGAAGGATTCTCTGAATAGTAATTTATAAGGTCCGTTTCGTTTTCTGTAGTCCAAATAGTCATTATGTATATAACAACTTTTGCGCTACGAAACAGACACAGCTAAACAAACTGCTCCGCAAAAACAATCAATTTGAGGCTCTATGGCAGTCAGGTCATCGTCAGGTCAGGTCAGGTCAGGTCTATGTTTCTATGTGTGCTTTGATTGGTTGTTTTCACCAGCCATCAGGTGACAATTGCCACAATACCAAACTGAGTTTGGAAGTCGGTGTAGGTCTGGCGGAAGTCTGGTCAAAGTTTGGTGTCACTTTACACTACCAAATTTTCACCAAACTTCCACCGGACTTGAGTTTGGTGCAAGTCTGGTCTGGTTAAAGTCTGGTGGTGTAAGCTGGCCTTAAGACTGAAGTAGTGGATCGAACCTCTAGAGGAACATTCAAAACTAAAGTGCGAAAATCTTTTTGTAAAAACTGTGAAACATGTAATAGTTTGAACAGCCAGTGACGAACTTTTCCGAAAACCGAAAGCTGAAATCTTATAAATTGAGTTAGACCTGAGTTCCTGATAGGAATCAGAATTAGGTTTCTGTCTCTAAATACCAAGTTAGTTCGCAGTTAACCTCGAGGTTAACTTGAGCTGATTTGGTGCTACCAGACATGTGCAGGAAGGGAAGTTTTGGGGGGTGAAGGGCGGCCGAAGGCCGCCGAAAAACCGGATTTTTCCGGTTTTTTACCGGAAAAATCCGGATTCTGGGGGGGGGGGGGGTGTGGGACCCCTCTGGGGGGGGGTGAGCGCAGGTCTGGGGGGGGGGGGGGTAAAACCCCCCCCCCCCCACAAAATCCCCCCAAGCACACGTATGGGTACTACGGATTAACTGAGAATTATCAGGTTAACTCAGAGTTGGACGCGGGCCGCGGGTACCCGCGGGGCGGATCGGGGCGGGACGAAATTTACTACCCGCAGCAGTCCGCACGGGCCCATGCGGGCCGATTTGTGGAGTGACAGTATATTTTCTTGCGTTAAAATATAAAATCTAGATACAATGTTTTCAGCTTTGACATCAGAAAACCTAACCTGAATTAACGGGTATTGTCTCGATTAGCTCCCAACTGTATAGCTTGTGTCATATAAACTGAACGCAAAGGAAACTTGCCTAAAGAGTGCTAGGTTACTTTGCAGTGTGTGATGCCCTATCTCTCAACCTTACTGGCCCTAATCCAATACTTGTCAATTATTCAAATCACTTTGAAAAATCTCAGTACCAAAATATAAACTTGACAACTTCAAAACGTGCAGTTCGTCAATCAAACATAGAACAAGTTACCCCTTAAAAGGGGAATCCGCCGTAGTGATTGAAATATATGTGTTCAATGTTTTGCTTGTTTTCCATAGAACATATTGTCATACTGTACGGTGACGTTAGCATTTTACTAGTTTCAACTTCCCAACATTGCAGTTTCTCTGACAAGAGAATGGCAGTCAGTATTTATTGCCATTGCCAATTGTGAAACTAAAATACTACCGGAAAAGGATTCGATCTGTGTACGGACCAGCGCCAAGCGAACACTCTAACCACTACACTACTCTGACTTCTACGAATTCATCGACTAAACCGAGAGATAGAAAATTATAATTTATCTATATATTTCTTTTAAACAATTTATTTTATCTAGATTCTAAAGCAAAGCAAACACTAATGAAACAAATACAGTGCAAGCGCTAAATCAATCTTTAACGCGAAAATTGTAATTGTAGTTTTAGCTGTTTATTGATTTGTTAAACCTCTGCCAATCAAGCGATAGGCAAATAACGATTTTCGATTAGGCGATTTTCGGTAATACGAGAAAAGTAAAACAGCGATCGTTTGCAAAACAATTTACAGAGCAAATAAAATGAAGTAAATCGACTGCAACAATGCTCTAAAAATTTCAAACTCATAGAAAAATTGTTGGGCGAAAAAACCTGCGTACTATGACATGTGTTGAAGATAGGACGGAAATCCTCCGCGTTAAGCAATTTACATGCAAAACATAGGAAGTCAGATGGGTCAACCCATTACAAGTATACCGCCTCCGGCGGTATAAAAATGTGACCGTGAAAAATTGGGGAGACTCATACAACCTAGGCATGGGCACGGGCCCAAAAATTTGGACCCGGGTACCCGACACTACGTTATTATTTTGTAGCCCCGAAAGCTTACCAATTTTCTATGACCGTTGTGCTTTAACCTTTAAATGTAAAGAAAAAAAGAAAGAAACGCTTTTGGATTAAGAAAAAATCCTATACCAAATTTGGCTAACTTCTAGAGATTCATTGCCCGGGCCGACATTCAGCGGTTAGCGGACCTGGGGCAAGAAATTTATTAACTGCGGGCCGGAGCGGGCCGAAACCGGTCGGATCGACGCTAAGAAAATGCTGTGAAGGCACTAGAATTAGTATTACAAGAATTCGATGATTGGCCTCTTTTATCACTAAAATTAGCTAAAAATTTATTCATTCTGGTCATACCAAATTTTAGCGCAATTGGTTTCATAAGAGTTTTGGTGGCAGTAGAAAGAATCCCGAATTAAGTACTAATTGTGAATTTCACAACCACCACGACTTGTGAACTTGCAACATCTGCGTATTGCTAATTATACTATTAAAACTGGGGCTCGTTTTTGGGAACCTTTGTTGTGATGTTGTCAAAAATAGAAGAAAGATATTATTAGCATGGGAGAAAAAGCTTTGCTGCTTACATTTTTTAGTTCGAAACTAATTATTTGATTACACAAGGGAAGCATCTAGTTGCTAATTTATAAAGGGGGTGGCCGAGACCCTCAAATCAGAAAGTCCCTCGATTTCCAAAGTTTTTAGATTTTTGTAAGAAATATATGCAGAATGCTCTAAAAGATTAGGCATTTCTGTAGAGTGCGGAGAGTCCTTTGATTGTAAAATATTCATAGTTGTTTTAATTCTGATAACCAAAACTTTTAACCGAAAAAATCAACTTTTTATACATATTCAATAGTATTCATAGCATAAAACAATTTTAAACATTGTGCGGGCCTTAGCGGGCCCAAAGAGGTAACCATTTACCCAAAGAGGTAACCATTTGGTGCGTATCGCGCCAGCCTGTCATCAAGCAAAAAGCGGCACTGTTTCTTTGAAGTTATACACTCAAATACGCAGGCTTGACAGGTTAACAGAAATGACAGGCTAAGGCCTGCTTGCCAGTCTAAGAACTCTGCACGCCCCCCCCCCTTTTATGCTGACTTGCTTAGTTTGCACCTTAGCCTGTCATCAATGACACAGTCTAGGACAGTCTAATTTACACGTTGAACATATAACATGCTAACTTGTCAAGATCCTCTTATATATATATATCTATCTATATATATATATATATATATATATATATATTTATATATAGATATATATACTCAGCACGCCCCCCCTGTCCTGCTGATTCGCTTAGTTTGCACCTTAGCCTGTCATCAATGACAGTCTAGGACAGTCTAATTTACACGTTGAACATATAACTTGCTAACTTGTCAAGATCCTCTTATATATATATATATATATATATATATATATATACATATATATGTATATATATAATACTCTGCACGCCCTCCCCCCTTTCATGCTGATTTGCTTAGTTTGCTCCTTAGCCTGTCATCAATGACAGTCTAGGACAGTCTAATTTACACGTTGAACATATAACTTGCTAACCTGTCAAGATCCTCTTACATATATATATATATATATATATATATATATATACATATATACATATATATATGTATATATTATATATATAATATATATGACTAATGTATATATATATATATTAGTAGTAGTATATATATATATTAGTATATATATATACTAATACACATATACATACATACATGTAAAAGCTAGCTAATATTTTGTAATTACACATATGCATAAATACATGTACTATGTACGCACCAACAGGGTACCCAAAACTATACATGCGGGCCGCGGGCTGGACCTTTGCGGGCCGAAAATTTGAGTGCGGGCTGTGGGACGGGTGTGGGCCGCAAATTTCGGCCCGCGTCCAACTCTGAGTTAACTCCGAGTTAACCTTGAGGTTAGCCTAACACCGAGCTAACCGTCATTGATGCAATCCGGTGATAACGGGAAAAATTTGGATCAGTATCAAATCAAGTCAGCAATTAACGTAATTTGAAATAGAATATTAGCTAGGCTATTTAACTTGCATCCGTTTTAACCGGTTTGGCCGAGGTCTAAGTTGTCTTTTTAGCTTCTTCAGGTTTTTACCAAATGACGACTTCAAGCTTAGTCATGTGTCAATAAAAATAAAATTTTACGTAAAACATTTGAAACGGTTTGTTAGCAGGATTTTGCAAAACCTAATGTCTCACCAAAATAAAGGAACAGCTGTTTTCAAAGTCGAACTAAACTATCGATTGGCGACGTTGTGGAAGTCAAGCGAGTTTCCTTCCTGCTAACAATCACCTCTGCTTTATTACTCTCAATATAAAATTCAAAACGATACTTTAACCCTTTGATTTAAACGCTTTACCACTTTTTTCTCTTTCTGAAAGTTGATCCACGCTTTATTTCTTTCCCTTTGTCATAATGTCCCGACGACGCAGCTCCTATGGTTATGGGGTAAGAGTTATGTTTCTACTTCCAGTAAAATTAACGCTTGAGTGGGTGTTAGAAAGCTAGAAAACTTGAATTTTTTAAATTTCAAAATTTTTTAGATTTTTTTATGGTTTTCTGGTAGAATCGATGATGCTGAGAATTTTTTCTTCTTGTACGAACACCTGAAAATGCTTCCTTCGATCTGTAAAGCGGCTCTAACTGCAAAGATCAAAGGAAAACGCCGCCTTTATACAAAAATAATTGTGTTACTATTATAGGCGGCAATTCCTTTGATTCTATAGAGTTGTAGATGTTGTTGAAGAAACCGTTGTAGAAATCAAATCGAAGTTTAATAATCTCTTTGCCGTAAAGATTAACATTCACATTGAATTTCGGTTTGACTGAAACAGAAAACGTCAAATTGGATTTGACTCAATTCAGTTCAGTCAAACTGGATTTTTATGACTTCAAACAATGGTAGATTGAATTTTAAGGTCAAATCCAGTTTGACTGAAATGAATGTTCAGACAAATCAGATTTGCCTGAAAATCCAATATGACTTCCACATGTAGACTGTATACAACAACAGAACTAATTTAGAACAGTCGTTAGTATTGTGCATGTGCGTAGCCAGGCTTGGGGGAATGGAGAAATTCCCCCCGAAATAGGTAGACTTCCCGAAATTTTTCCATGCCATGTGTAAAACGTCCATTTTTCAAAAATTTTTGGCTCCTGGCTCCTGCCCGAGCTTAGTTTATTGTACCATCATAACACGTGTTTGGCGCACCAAAATGAGTACCAAATACAATATCGGTGTGGTTTGACTTGCTTCTGCATTATTTGCGGGCATGAAAACGTGCTGGGTCTTAGGAATCTTTTAGCTTCCAAGAATGCTCTATAAAAATCAACTAAGTTAAGGAATTTGAAAAATTTCTCAGCTTCTGGGGGATCTACCCCAGGGCCCAGACCCCCCGAAAAATTTTTGCATTCATCCTCCCGAAATTTTTTTTGGCTACGCTAGTGTAGTGGTACTGTGTAGTACGAAGTGATTTCCCACGCTTTGTGAAGCTGTTGGAAATTGACCGCTGGCCGTTGGTCAATAATTTGTCGCTGTGTCTGTTCGCAAACAGCTAACGGCCGTTGCCGTCAACCAACGCAAAATCTGCGGTCAACCGCCAGCTCAGTAATTGACAACAGAATTTTGAACTAATTCATTGATAGGTAGTAGTATCATACATAGGTATCTCAACGCTTTGTGAAAAAATTTAGAGTGATCATCTAAAAAGAAGCACTGGGAATGTGTAGTATGTTTAAATTTACAATTCTTAGGAAATACACATCGAAATTCTATTAACAATTAATTTAGGGTACTTATGCCGAATTGAGTTTTTCCAGATACGCGCAAACGATCTATTTGAATTAGTAAATTGATAATATTTGTTGGATCTAGGTATGTGAGTCCGTCTGAGAAGAGAGTCCATTTTATGTGTTTACCATACATAGGCTAACTTTGAGGGGATGGGGCCCGACAAAAAGCGATTGTTACCAAAAATTTCACATTTTTAGCAATTTAAAAACACGTCTTAAAAATCACTTAAAAATTCTTTCTACTAGTTTTTGGCTAAAAATGTTAATTTGTTAGGGCTAGACCCCTCCAGATTCCGATACCGTGTTAGTATATGGTGTTTACATCGAAAACCTCTGAGATTCAAACCTTGGCTTGCCAGCTGGCCGGCCAGTTGGTCATTGCTTATTGACGGTTAACTCGCCAGTGACAACGATCACACCGACCAAGAGTATTGACTTGGCATGACCAGCGCCAGACACTTATGTGGATCCAAGGAATAATACAGTTACTTACAATTAAATGAGTGGACAACTCCACTCCAAACAACAGTTCTGTAAAGTTGTTTTGCATTGTACCTTTGTACCAGATCAATTCTAAAGTCCCATGTTATTGTTTTAGAGCAGCTTTCGAACCGCCAGCCTTGGTCGTTACGATTCACCTCGAACATTCTCAACCTCTTTTGTAAGTGCTTTGATCTTTGTCATAATTTACTCTAAGTTTCTAAGACATAGATTTCTGAAGTTATCCCAAAAATCATTATTGATGAAAGTTTGTTTTTGCTTGCTATATATAATAGACAGTTACTGTTATAAAAGTTAAAGTTAAACATTAAAGTTGGCTGTTTGCTATGCCTATCTACAACAACAGCTTAAATTTCTAAATTAACTAGCCGCAATATTTTGTGTTGGCGTTATCATCATCATCATCATCATCACGACCGGCTGACGTTCCTTGGACGAAGGCACGGGCATGAAATCTGGGCCCTTTAATACGAACAAACATTTGCTCAATAATAACCCAATCAGAGTACCGAAAGACGAAGGAGGGCAGCGTATTTGCGACTGTATTGCTAATTAAGAGGCTACTTAGCTTTCTTGTCTTTGTGTAACGGTACGACGACCAAAACGGCTAATACTTACTAAACCATTTGTTGCGGGCAACATACAGCAAGCTTAAGGTGGTGATTCCCTTTGGTCACAAAAGTTTGCACCGTTATTACTCGTTCATTACTTGGTGTTAAGAAGCCCTTTTTATATCAAAATGTAGCTTGACATTTTCTCTTTTTAATGCATACAATGAAACTAATGTTGCTTTTTTTAAAATATTTTTGACACATTTTAGAAGAAGTATAATTTTCCAGATTTTTTGCAGACTCAAGTAAATTTTTTCGCGAGACATCGGTTGTATCATTCGATAACTCCATCAAATAGCTGGGGACGATTTTTTATTTATTGTGAAATCGCTCTTCGTTATATAGAAATAAGCTGAAATGTGTGCGTAACCTGTATTTTGCCTACTTTTTCCAAAGTTGTCAAGCGATTACTTTAGCTAGAAAGCAGTAATCGGGGCAACTAAAAAAACGTCCCTGGGTATATTTGTGCAGAACTCATTTGTTAAGTAACAGCCCTCCAACTTGCATGGTGAATGCTCCACAATCTTTGGAAAAAATTGGTCGTATTTTTGCAAAAACTACATTTTTCATGGTAGCAGCCTACGGGATAGCTGTTGGAAGACGATCATCCATCTGATAATTTGCCCCTGAGAGACCTTCAGATCGACGCCCTTGGGGCCTTTTCATAAAATGATTAAACGTATTAACTTAAACGGATTAACTTAAATGGATTAAATGGATTTAAAAGACGTATTCATAAAATCACGGGTTAAACTACTTAAACGGATTAAACTTTGCCACGACTTAAACGGATTAACTTAAATGGATTAAATTAAGTCATTTAAGTCGTTTAATCCGTATTTTATGAATACGCTTTTAATCCGTTTAAGTTAATCCATTTAATCCGCCAGTTTAATCCTGATTTTGTGAATACAAATGAAGCTCACAGATTTCAAAAAGTATCTATTCCATTAATATCAATTTCGCTGATTGATGCTACAGTTGTAAATTTTAAGCACATTACTTCAGTTAATGAGTGACAAAGTCCTACTTCAAACTATAGCTAACATCTACAATAAGTATCGTTCAGTGCGCATATCAAACTTTGTAGTGTTTCTACAACGATGAGTTTCTGGTTTGGTTTTTCGAAGTGTTTGCTTGAGAATTAACTGTTCATTAGACTAGTAACAATAGATTGCTACTTAGAGATTATTAGTACAATGCGTACATAGATTAATTCTGCACCAGAACAATATTGAAATGTTGTAATCTCGTAAAAGCACGCCCAAGAATGGCGGGTTGCTTTTGGTTGATTCTTGACCATTACAAATTCTGCTGAGTTCACATATTTTGTAGTCCCCCCATAGAAGTTCTTAAAACGGCTCCTACATTCTGTTTAACCATTCAAAGGTAACTCCGACGTGTTATTATAATTATTGGAAAGTGAAAAAGTTGCGCTAAAAAATTGTGTCTAAAGTTTAAGCTTTAAGTTTGAATTTTTGGTGAATCTTTAAATTCACTTGCGAAAATAGAAGCACGTAACCATATTTCCAAAACGTGCGGTTCTGTCCAGAATTGTCAGCAAATGTTACAGAAATGGCTTCTAGCGATGCATGCACTCTCCAGTAAGAAAACGTTTTTCCGTTTTAGTTTTTTGCGAACTTTTTCACAAAAGAAAAAATCACCAACAAGTTTCTGTAAAAAGGTGCAGGTTGGTTGTTACAGTAAAACTAACGCCAAA
Source organism: Trissonchulus latispiculum (assembly GCA_030248195.1). NCBI lineage: Eukaryota > Metazoa > Nematoda > Enoplea > Enoplida > Ironidae > Trissonchulus > Trissonchulus latispiculum. The sequence goes on from JASAND010028777.1 coordinate 78,188, forward strand.
TTCGAGCTCTCCAACCTCTATAATCTGAGTAGCACATCTTTTTAGATACAGTACCTCAGCCCCTTCTGAGTCTGACCGATTGACCGGCTGTTAGCCATGACCCCAACCCTCCGAAAAAAAGGAGTGGTCAGTAAAGCTGTGAGCAGTAAAGTAAATATGTGAGCTAAAGCTACATAGAAACTAATGCCAAATTTGAATTCTACGTCCTGGAAAACCTAGCTAGACACGTTTTTAGGCTTCCAGGGCCTTGAAATGCAACGTTTGACCTGTCATGTGACCTTGACCAAGGTGGTGTGACCTTGGTGTTTAAGGTACTGCAAGAATTAATTAATCTCTGTGTAAATTTCACCTTACAAGCACAATTCTTTATGAAAGCGGATGAAACTTTCCAGATGCATTGTTTTCGTGCACTTTACATTCTGGATGGAACCAGCCCCGCACTTTGGGGTCAAAAAATGGCCATCTTCAAGGAAATCAGTTTTTCAAAATTACTGCCAAAATCTTACGGACAATTTTAGTTTATTTTATACTCAATCGATACACAGTAGTGTTGGGATTGTCCGAAATTTTCCCTGGTTGGCTTGGCTTGGCTTTGCCGGAGTTTGAAGTTGGCCAGCCAATGGCCAACTGGCTGGCCGTTGGCCGCCGGTTGGCCGTTGGCTTTTGCTTAGCCCTAAGCCAGTCGCCATTTTTTAGCAATTTGCCAGCGTTGGCTAGCTGGAAATTACTGTTTTTATTTGTCTACCGTGCTTAATAATGCGTCAACTTATTGAACTTTATTAAAAATAGCTTTTCCAATCGTTAGCGCCAATCCGCGATAATTCTGTTTTAATTTTGCTGGAGGACTGCAATTGATAATTGATGAGACGTTGACCGCTATACAAAATTAAAAACTAAGTTGTTAGCACCATTAAAATTTGCATGCAATTAGCAAATCTATTGAAAGCTATTTTCGATAAAAGAGTACGGACATATCGAGAACTTAGAGCTAAGTGTCATGTGTTATGCAGGTAAACTGAAAATCTGTAGTAACGTATCTAATGTAATGTTTATAATGCAACATGTGCACGATATTATTTAGAAAAATTAAATTTAGTATCACAGTTGACGCACAAAATCAGTAAAAAATTTGAGCTTGGCCAACAGTCGGCCATTGGCCGGCCAAGCCAACTGGCTGAGATTTTCTCGGCCAACGCACAACACTAATACACAGTCAAGTTATATATTTATCAATGCCTTCTAGCTGGAGTTCGTTGCTTTAAGCTAGAGATTTGGCTGAAAACTATATTGTAAATATTTTGTTTTGAACATCGATTTCTCAGAAACTACCCAATGAAAATTCGCGTAATTTTCGGCAGTGCGAAAATTTGTACTATTGCGGAGGGACATTTTGCTTTGAGCTAAAACTTGTCCAGTTGCGAAAAAACTCAATGGGAGGTGCAAAATTTTGTGTCACCGCACATTTGGCATATTTTCTGGATCATTAAGGCATGTTAGCGAAATCCAAAAAATGTCCAACATGTGCTTCAAATCAAGGCATAAAAGGAAATTTGGCCGATTCTACAGTTTTGAGAAATCGATGTTGAAAAATTGACGAACAATGTTTAGCCAGCATGTTAGAAAATTTCTTGGGAATTCTGCTAGTTTCTGTAAATCATATGAATGTATATACTCATTATAGGCTTTAAAATCGTGTTTAAAGCTCTTTCTAACTCCTAAAATGGCAAAAGTGACAGCGTTTCAAAAATCACTACTCAAAAGGATACCATCACCAAAAGTAGACTGGCTATACTGAAGTAGTTTTTAAATAGTAGTAGAATATTGTACATAATATGTGCTTCAATCAAAAGCTAATCTCCTTCGAACTCCGAGTATTGGGCAAGTTACGACATGTAAAGGTACAGCACATGAGGAAACAACCACCTATATACTACACGAGTTCCTTTTCGTAGCTGCAGCTTTTATTTCGCTGTTTTCCATCTAAAGTTGTTGCGCGGGAAAGATGAGAAAAGTAGACTGTATGCGGGTTGCGCAAATATTATATCTGACTTTCCAGAACGAAGAGCGATTTCATTAATAACTCTGGGCGATCCTCCGCTATTTGGTAGAAGTGTCGAGTGATCAAACCATTGTCTCACCTGAAAATTACTTCCGTCGGCAAAAAATTTGAAAAATTGCACTCGTTCTATAATCAGCTAAGAAAATTCTAGAAAATCTAAATACGTTTCATTATATTCATTGAAAAGAGAAAATGTTAAGCTACATTTTGATATAAAAATGACTGCCTAGCTCCAAGCAATGAAAGAGCAATAAAAGTTTAAAGTTGATGTCACCAAACTGAATCGTTACTATAATTGATGTTTAATCCATTTAATCTCCGCAAATAACAAGGATTAAACTTCAGTGCTTTTGAACTGTTTTTTAAGTGACGGATTAAACGGATTAAACTTAATCATTTTATGAAAAGGCCGCGGATTAAAGTTTAATCCGTCATGGTTTTAATCCGTCGCGATTTTATGAATACGTCACGGATTAAAGTTTAATCCGTCGGTATTTTATGAAAAGGTTTTTGATCGACGGATTAAACTAGTCCGTTTAAGTCACGGATTAAACTTTAATCCGTTTAATCCGTGAGCGTATTCATAAAATGATTAAGCTTTTAAGTTAATCCGTTTAATCATTTTATGAAAAGGCCCTTAGTTTGATTTATCGGCTTGTGTAGTTCAAGAAATGATGGATTATTTGATTTTTGCAAAAATGACAAGTTTTCGACGCCAAAACAAGAAAATCGGCTATATCGCACGCTAGAGAAAAGCTAGAAAGGTGCTTTAAAAAGCAAAAATGTGAAGCTCAACGAAATCTTTCAAATTAATATAGTCATAACTGTATAGCTGCTGCCAAACTTTCAGAAATTGGGAAAAAACCGCCCTGATCGGAAATCTCGAATTTTTGAACCGGGATTGCGCGGAGGGTGTTAGAACGCTAAAAGAATGTATTTCGGAAAGTTTCGCCAAATTTCATCCTGATTTGCGCCGCCAACCAACAATTTGTGCCCAAAAGGAATCACCACCTTAAACAGGGATAGGAAGAAAATAGTAGGGCATCCTGCTTCATAATAATAATAAAGCTACATAAACTTGGTGGTCAACTGTTGGTACTCTTCAGTTTGTGATTGTCAGTTGTCAATACCCAGAGCAATAATCGGAGTCTAACATTCCTAACATATCTTGTTTTTTCCAAACAGGGAACATGGTAATCTTGCATCGAAGCGATTTCCAATTGTGTTCTGAAATCAGTTTAGAATAAAGGATATTTAATCATGCTTTCCTTAAACGCCCATCTAAAGAATTATGGTTTGATGACGGATGACTTTCGCCGATGTCTCACCGCAACTCTCATCATCGCCAAATTGAAAACCATTTTTAAAAGCAATAGGCCATTTTGTTTTCCAAGCTGACTTGCATTTAAACCAGTTGAAAAGTATAAGGTGTTTTCATTCTGGGCAAAAAATTGGGAACTTTTCTGTAGAAGCTGAGTGTGGCGCTAAATGTGACTTCTTTGTTCCAGCCTGTTAAACCAGTATGGCGAGACGGCTTAATTGTTTTCCTGTTCTAAAAGGTGTGAAAAGCAGCCGAAATTTTTTGCACTGACTCTCTTTCATCTATGTAGCAATTTTCTTCCATTTCACTGAGCTTGTAAACTTTGCCCTTATCGCTGTAACCGTCTTCTATAGATCTATGAGGGTAATTTGCCCTGTCAACGAAGACGAGGTCTTCAGTGATGAGGTAACAACTAGAAGTAAATCCGTTTCTTTCACTGTTTAATTAATTCTCGGAAATGGTTGTCAGGAAAAGTTTCGTTTTCACGCCCCACTCCTGCTAGTGATGGACAAGTTAGGTGCAGTGTAAGCTTATATAGTGAGTTTACATTTTATAAATGGGTAATGGCCACATATAACTTACACCGAATAATCGTCTTCACAATTATACCGATGTATTTATGAGTTATGATCATCACCGGCTATATGATGAACGCATCTCAGCAGCTCAACGGAGGCGGAGGCGGCCAAACATGAAGTTCCGATTCCTGCCCAACGGAGGAGCAGATAAACGGACGGAGACAGGGAACAGAGGGACAATTTAAAAAGGAAAGTGTCACCGGTTCATGTTCCCTTAGGTCGTCGACAGATGAACAAATAATGGCAAACGTACCTTGTCCCTGAGAAAACTGTCAAGTTAAACTTTTTTAACGTTTAACTTTTCTATGCTCACTTTGAGTGTTTTTAAATCTGCTCAATTTTATTTTAGGGTTTTCCAGTCTTTCTTATATTAAATTATTCAACTTCCAGGCCTTTTTGGAAAAAATTTTCAACAATTCTGAACTCTGAAAAAATATTGCATTTTTGAATTAGCTAACATTAATTTCTTTTGTTTCTCTTTTTCCCCGTTCATATATCGTTTAGCGTAGCCCTGGCTTAGTCAGAAACTTAACCGATGTAAACAACTGAAAGTTGAACTTCTGAAAGTTCTCCGTTTTTGTTGCTCCATTGAAACCAAAAACCGAAGAAGTTTGCGGTTTCTCCGTCGGTCGGTTATCCCTATTCTGTTGATCGTAGGAGCATGAACCGATCTTAACTCTCGGCACATTGTTGACAAAGTGGTGATGGTCGGACAGCAGAAATATGCTGGGGCTGTTGACATGATCATGAATATTAAACCACTCGTTGACGGAGGCTCAAGAAAAGTTTCTCCTAAATTGAAAATATCTGCCCGAGTTGGTAAAAGTTTCTAATAATTAAATAACGATGGTTGCGCAATCTCCTGCAAATGAAGTTTACAGCTAAATCTTACACCTTTGCACATTCATTGAACTAATTGGTTGTAATCAAAGTGTATGTTTTGTTTTAGGCACCTGTGAGAACCTACGACTCGGCCCGCAACCTGAGTAGTTCAGGCCGATACGGCGGGAGTTACGGCAGTGCCTACTCCACGCCGTCCTACGGTTCCGCCTATTCTTCCCGTTATGGATCAACTGCAGATGTTTCCACAACCAGGAAAGACTCCACTTCTGATTTGGGATCCTCCTATAGCTATCGACCTCGGCAAGGATCTAACTCAGATCTCAGCTACAGTCGACCAAGTGCCTACTCGACTGGCTACTCAGGAATGACACGAAGCTATGGGAGTGGATCCACCTCCAGCTATACTCCGTCCTATAGAAGCAGCTATCTAACCAGTAGTTGGAACCCTGGCGAAACCCGCAGTCTCCCACGAAGCTCCAGTAGAGTCAGTGAACGGAGGACATCCTACGAAAACGACGATAAAAGTAGTGATACCAAATCAACCATCAAAGATAGTTTGTGTCCGGACACAAAACCCGTCGCAGCTACAATCTCCACCCCAGATCTTAATAAGTTGGACATCCCCTCTACCTGTGATAAAGAGTTTAACAATCTATACGACCGTTATGTAACTCATAGTCCTGTCATCGAGATAGAGCAACAGGCTATGAAAGACAGCGCCTATTCCAGCAGAAGCACAGCATCGACAAAAACCAGTGATTTGGAAGACCTAGATCGGAGCAGCAAATCCAGCACACCGATTGGCGACGACGAAAACGAAGAAAAAGATGACGACGATGTGAAAAGTAATCCAGCTAGCGACAGCGGTGCGGAAGAAAAGGAAGACTCAAATGAGAGCGATCAAATTGAGGAAAATGACGAGGATGAAGACGGATTGGAAGATGACGCACCTGAAAATGAAAACGCGGAAACGAAAGCGAAACAAGACGGGACGGTAACCTCTTCGTTGGCTGAGTCAGCTGAAAACTCAGAGGAAAATGCCAACGACAAGGCAGAGGAAGATGTGGAGGTTTCAGAAAACCAGTCATCAACACCTGCTTGGCAGGCGTTTGACTCATTTCTTTATGAGAAAGAGGCAACCGAACCTTCAGACGATAATGAAGATGCA